>JAHWXV010457935.1:0-10599 GCA_024586415.1 Phrixothrix hirtus
TTTCCCAATAAAATATGTTTATGAAATCATGTTAAGTTCTTTTTTTCTGCATTTTGATAGGTGTAGGCGTACTTGACGAATACGAGTGATAGTAACTGTATTTGCTGTAGCTTCTATTTATCATGTCCAACTTAAGGTAGTTTTGAAAATTCAAAAAGTGCCCTACATCTATCACCAATAGTATTAAACATGCTTTAATATATTAATTGAAAATTGCAGATCCGAGGCTTCTTTGGAAATTAAGGGCTGTTTGTAAGTTCCCATCGAATGTAGAGGAAGGACAGTTACCTTGGGTTTAATAGTTGATGAGTTACTCACATGGTACTTTATCGTGGTTTTGTCATTCAATTGAATTCTATACGAAAGCGTCAAAATAAACCCTGCCGTTGAACATCCTGCTAAGTGTAAAGTGCGCATTGTGATCCGTTATCTCGCAAAAAACGAAAACGCCGCCAAAATTTACCATAAACGGTGTTTATGTCTAGGTATCATAGATGGCTCAGAAATTACAGATGACTGAATAAAATCATTCTTCTGTAAACAAACATCCCAGAAAATTAGCAATTCACAATTTCAAAAATGGTCGCATATTTTTCTCAAACTCAATTTTATGTAATTGTTACCAACATGCTACAAAATCTCAAACTCTATACGAGATGAGTGCCAAAGTTATTGGCGGATATTGAATAACTTTCCTGCAATGCTGTTGAACTGTTTGCGATAAGAACCTGCATCATATTGGGACTGGTGACAAAACTTGGATTTCCTACACAAATATTTAAACCAAACAACAATGTGTTATGAATCCCGACTAACCAAGGCTAGGACATCCTTAAAATGTAATGAAGGTCTTGCAGCGTACACAACCTAAGCAGTACCAAACAATTTAGGTTTCGAACTAGAATAGTACGTTGAAGTTTACTGCTGTTAAGCTTTTAAAAGAAAATCCCATGTCCTCTGCATGGTATTTATTAAGATGGTAAATGCAAACAACACAACAGAAAGTTCAATAATTTAAAAGTTTGGGTACGACAATTTTGCAACAGGCTTACAGTAAAAAAGTGCTTTAAATAGGATCTTTGAAAAGTTAGTATCTAGGTTTGGCTTCCTTACCTTAGAAAGTTGAATATATATTTTCGACATCCTGTGGTTCAATTACATTCGCTACAATGTGTAGTTCTATTATTAAACCTTAAGGTCCTCACTACTAATTAATTAGGAATAGTCTCCAAAACACCGTTCAATAGTTTACCGACTGTCTTATTCGAAACTTCGAATCTAGCTATCCCTAGTGCTGCAAAATTATGATTAAAAAAATTGCTTGCCCAAACGATTCTACATGATACATGACTGGTTTCTCATAGATCGCTTCACCCTTTTGAACCTTGTCAGTTCAAAACTACCATAAATCATGATTATTCAACACGCTGATGAAGGAGTATGATATTCAAACCCAGACGTTAACTCGCTTGATTATATATGAGAAAGGAATTGGGTTTTCAAATATTATCCCATTACTCGGATATTGTCTAATAATACGTCTCCTCAAAGATAAATGATAATTTCCTCTTGTTTAAAATTTGAATTTTAACATTTAACGTTAAGATTTAGTAAACTGTATTATAATAATACTGGTTATAACAAATTGAAGAGCACAAATTCTTTAACAAACCAAAGCTCAAGAGAACGTCTGATTACTGAAAGTTTATGACTACTGAATTTTAGATCAGAAAGGCATGTTATAAGTTATTGTTGGTAGATTAATAAATATAGACGCGTAAAACAAGTTCTTCGGAAGGTTGGAAATGGCAAGTCAGACTCTCGTCCTTCCACGATCAGTTTCTTAAGAGCACGCAAACTATTTGTCCAGAATAGCTTCATAACAACGTTACGAAAATGGTTTTTGTCACAGACGGCAATATTTTATGACAAAATTATAAAAAAAAACTCATTTAAATTCGAATGGTGACTATGTAGTGAAATAGTTTAGAAGTTATAACAAAATTATTTTTGTTATATTACGGCCGGATCGGCCTTTAATTTCCAAATACGCGCCATAGTTCAATGGAAGTGTCCTACATCTCCTTAAACAATATTGAAATTAGTTGTTGAAGTCAAGTATTACCTTTTTTAACGTTATTTGTGTACACAAACAATAAAATAGTAGAAATAATGTTGTATTGGTGTTTCGCTTATCTACAGTTGGTCCACATTAGTATGGACCATATGAGAAAAAAGTTTTTTAAAAGAGTTGTTTGTAAATCGATTATCTATTAAAAATTGTTTAATTTGTTGTACGGGTTGTACAGTTAAGAATTTTTTTAAAAATTAAAGCGGCAGGTACAACATATCATAAATTACCCAATATTTTATAAATTAATAACTTTAAAACTTTTGTATTTAAGGCGGCCGGGATTGAAAGATGTTCGAGATTACTTCTGTCTATTTCTAAACATTTAAAAATCCCTCGCAGTTCAACATATTTGGAGTTAACTAAAGTATATGCTTGTCAAATCCACTCTCACATTTTTCTGGTGTAGTTGGTGCAGTGGCCATAACTTTTTCTTCTATAGATCCCCACAAGAAGAAATCCAAAGGCGTCAGATCCGTTAATCGTGCAAGCCAGTTGATAGAACCGCCATGAAATGTGACATTTAGGGTTTTGCGTCGTGTAAAACGTGGTGCTACGCCACCTTGCTAGTTTCCAACCAAATAGAAAAGTCGGGGTAAATTATTCATTAAAAAAATCATTTTGCATTTTCCCATCTGTGCAACCTTCGACTAAATGTGGGCCAATGATGCTGTCCCCGACTATTTCACACCAGGTGTTTACTGACCACGGATGTTGGTTTCCATTATTCTTATCCAGTCATGATTTTCAGGAACCCAATAGTGACGTTAATCTTAAATCACAAAAGAACAGATGATTAGCGGAATGCACTAATGTCGTAATAATAAAATAAATAATTACTTGCCCACAATTTGTAAAATTCCATCGTTCGAAAAAATAACCCTTCATAAAAAAGCATAATTTTCCTGAAATTTATGCCTTATCCAATTGCAAAATGTTACACGATTTTGGAAATCTTGGCCGTATAATTTCTGGTGAAGATCCGCTAGACTTTTTGCCTTATCTAATTGCAAAATGTTACACGGTTTTGAAAATCTTGGTCCATTTCTCACTCATTAGCAAATTGCCTTGAACTAACAAATGGATTTAATGCAACTGCACCCAAAATTCCACCTGTCATCTGCTCACTAGTTTTGGTTTTTTTCAAGCTCTGTTGTTAGCACGAGGATTTCCAGTATTACGCCCACGAAATTCTATTCTCTTGAATATCATATAAGATTTTGGAATTTTGTGAAACCTAATAGACTATAATTGTGCACTTTCTCGGAAATTCTGTCAGCATGTCGGCATGTTCCGTACTTATTTATTATAATTGGAATTTTAATTATTACTTTTGATTTAAATGCCACATATCACGTCTTATTAATCACCTAGCAACGAAAAGCTATTTTTGCCCCGTTAGTTCAGGTACTTTAAAATTGTGTTAACCACATGACTTTTTTTCAAAAATTCGTAACTATGCAACGCGTAAAACAAATTTAACAATTTTTGGCGTAGATACGTGCCTAGTTTTTGATCTAGAATCGATTTTTTGAAAAAAATTAGACCCTTTTTTTTACATTTCAAAGTTACCGCCCACCTGTTAAAAGGAGAGGCGAGGTTAATGTATAAAAGAGCTCAAAATATGTCCGTCTGTATCTTAAATACATTGCTTAAATTTTGTTAAAATATTTTAAACCATCTTTGGGATAAACGAATAATTTATAGATAGCATTTCAGAATATGTTCAATCAACCAAAAACATCTATAGCGATAAAATCATGTGGCACCAACAATTAAAGAAACAAGGAAGAAAAGAAGCTAATATAAAAATAAATATAATTTCGACAGAAAATTTGACTTAAGAAGAAAGTGAAGAAAATTCTTAATAAATGGTCGCTGGTAAATGAAAAGTTCTTACATAAGAAAATTATTCCATTAGAATTGTCTTCCAAGGTCTTTGTAGACTTAGATCGGTCATTGTCCGTTCCTAAAAAGTTTTCCTAAATTGTTAGAAAAGCTAATGAGCGACTGAAGATTTTGTAGCAAAGGAAGGAAAGATCTGTACCCTACGAATCAGTACGAAATTATACTGCTTTGGATGTTTCTTCATAACGTTCTATAACAGAGTTCCAGACCAATATCATCACTAGTCTACTAGTGCTATTGGAAATAAAATGATAAAACTCATGATTTTGCTGAATAGATTTCAATTCTACACGAAAAACCAAATAGTTCTAAGAAACTATATTATATTAAGAAATTTTTTTCTTGTTTGAAACATACGTTTATATAGTCCAGATCTGAAAGTACTATCCAGAGCGTTGATAAGGTTACGGTTTTTCAGAATGGATCACGTTATCTGTTATAACTCTTAGACGATCACGTCCTGGCCATCTAAAGTTATTTTGTCTCGCTGAGTCATTGAAAAGTTCCTAAGACAGTTGATACGCAGCCTTTTGGCAACTTGACGTCCTTCTTTAGCCAAAGCAACATCAACAGTAGTATTACTTTTAGGAGCAAATCTCCGTCCAGATTAAGAAGTAAAAAAACAAAAAGATGAGTAAAGTGCTGTACGAGTTATGAAATTTGTACCGACAAACATTAGTTTTATGTAATTGCAAAATGTTACACCAATGTTGTTCACTATTTGTTTTATGCGAATACCTAGTGTATGTTACAAGTGATTAAAAGGCGTTAGAAATTGATGTTATGTGATGAAATAATTTTGTCCAATATTTTATATTTTTTGGACACGATGGAGTTGATGGTAATTCTATTATTATTGACTCGTAGTGGCTAATAAAATTGGCATCGTATGGGAAAGTTTCTTTATTACTCATTGTAAGCAAAATCTGACTTCGCTAATAGTTTTTCTTTAAAAAATAATGAAAAACAACGATCGTAATAGTGAGGGTGACAATATTGACATTTTTTCAAGAAAAGGCGAAAAATAGGTTTTTTTATCAAAATTCGAAAAATATTAAAGAAAAAAGTTATTTCTTTTTCATATTATACCCATATATCAATTTTCACCTTTATAGACCATTTTTTATTTTCGTCTTACACATTTGATCACAATGAGTTTTTCGACTATCTTATTTAAAATAACTATTTTTGTGTTACAATGAAAATACCTCCGCAAAAATCCATTCGAACTGACGTCGTTTATCTAGTTTTAACGGTATTATAAAAAACTTATTTGAATTGAAAGTTTTAGTAAATAAATCGACATATTAGTTAGACAATAACAAACAAAAAATAAAAATTTGTTTCTCGAAATTTTGTATAAGGTTGAGATTGGCAGAGTAAATCAAAATATTAGATTTAAAATTATCTAGAACCTTTAACCCCTCAATATTACACGAATTTTAAGAAATAAAATTCAAGAATGATTTACGGGTTGATTTTTGTTATTTAAACTTACTCTCTACTAGTTTCAGGACCGCTAATGGTCTAATTATCAAGATATTATAATTTAATTAAAATCTGAGAAATAGTTTTGTATAAAAAAAAACTACACATGTGTTCACATCAATAAATACGAATACAGTTGTAAAATTACAGAAGACAAATCAAAATTAAAGGTAAAAATAAGAATTAAACAGTTTAAAATACGAAGAAACATAGCACGTGAATATTGACAGTTTTTAAATATTGAGGTCTTAATTCTTCAGTCTTCAGGTTTTTTCAACGCTATTTGTTAAAATAAATGTAAAATTTAATGTAGTTAAGTAGTTTATTAGACCGATACTTGATGATATAGCGACCAATCCCTAAGGACAAAGTCCTTCCTCATATAAATTTACGAAAAAAAAACAAACTATAGTTCTCTGGTTAAATTGTTAATTAAAAAATGTTAAATCTACAAAAATATTAATGTTTTCAATTTTTGTCAAGTAGAAACTTAGTGAAGTCAAATTTTACTTGCGTTGAAAGAAAATATAGATATCCCAAAGTACGTTCAATTAGCTGCGCCTCTAAACTGGCTAACGAGTTCATATAACCAAACGGGTCATCCGTATCCTCTAAAGAAAAAATCACTAAATTTCTAACAAAAGTACCAATTGCTAAAGGTATTTTTCCCGTCGTAGTAGTAAAATTGTAAAAACTAGTTACTATTGTGCTGTAGTCAATTTGCTATACCATAGCCTATTTTAATCATTGGGGTAGTTGGGCTTGCTGAAATGATGAGATCTCCAATATGTATACCTATGAAAGATATTGACATTAGGTATGATGCCATTATCGAAAATATCTCAAATAGCAAGAATTCATCTTCGTGGGAGTTTATCTTGATATAACCCCTAAACTCGTGTTGTAAAGAAATATTTTGGTAGCAGGCTCACTTGAAGTTTTCGTTGATTTTCGATGTTGCAAATCTACAAGGTAAAACATGATACCAAAATGATTGTAACATTTTTAATCGAGGCAGTATATTGCGTACCATTTTGAGCAATGAAGAATATCTTGCAGATAAGAGAATTGCAGAAATTGCTCAAGGGGCACCAGCTCAAACATCTAATATAGTAACGCTACATACGCAACATACTTCGTCCAATATCAATGGTGTGTGAAATGTGAAATCAAGTTTTCAGCATTTCAGTGAATGCACCTATTCGAAAACTGGATTTGCAGGAATTAATATGACTTGTCACGGATATACAATTAATTTATATTACAAATATGTACTAAATACTATGAATGTTATGGGGTAATGTTCACACCTGCCGGCCACAAACAGTAACTAAAGTGATTGAGAACTAAATGCAAGGAATGCAACTTATTTATAATACTTAGTTTAATTTGAATTTTCGTTGAAATTGTGGTTTTTGTACATCGTTGCACTTATACAGGGTGTCTGAATATTGTATCAACAATGCTTAACCGTAGACTTTAGCCATAAAATGACAACAATTTGTCGAAAAAACGTGATGTAAAATGTTTCAAGTTTTCGTGTTGACTTCAAACTTGACCCAAGAAAAATAATTTTTGTTGCGTTGGAACGATTCAACGTATCGAGTTACAATTTGGCATACGAATTTATCGACATAAGTCGGTCTTTACATGAAAATATTGTCGAAATTGTAGTCTTATTCTGAAAATCCGCGAGGCACCCATTATCGGAAAGTTCAAAACAAGTTTTGAGGGCAAAATTTAAATAATTTAATACCTCTTTTCAAGTCTAGTAAGTCCCTATTACTTCGGATAAGAGTGATTGATTGGAGTTGCCATGTAAGTGTTTTGACTTGTGAGTTCAACGATTAGGATTCGGTGTCAGATTTTAGTCGGTTTATCCTAAGTTTAATTTTTTTGACTTAGTCTTGTGATTCGTTTGTGTTTAGGTTCAGTGTTATTGTTGTTTATTCTGATATTAATTGACGTTTCTCCTATGTTTTTCTATTTCTGTTTTTGTTATGTTCATCTATTTGCGTAAGTTATGGATTACACATTTATTTAACTGGACAATGCTGTATTTACGTTCATGATGGCGCACGCCCGCCTTAGACGAATCCAGTTAAGCAGTGTTTAAACGAAGATCATCCTGGTAGGTGAATTGGTAGAAGACGTGATGCTCGAGTCAAATTGCCACCTCGATCTCCACATATTACATCCATGAACTTTTACCTTTGAAGAGCCGCGCCTGTTAATAACCAAGTTAAATTATGAAACAGAATATTGTAGGCGTTTAATGAAATACGGCAAACCCCAAAACATTTTCAACGTGTAAGGACATCCCTGTTAAGTACAACAAATATCTGCAGACGTTGCAACGGTCAACAGCTACCAAAATAAATGCCTCCGTTCATGTCTTTTGTTATTTAAATAACAGATCACAAATTATTCACATTAAATTGCCTTCAAAAGCACGCTGCTCTATTTATAAGGCAACTCTGATCAAACACTTTCACCCATATCAGACGTAATAGGTACTGACTGAACTTGTAAAAAAATTTGATTTACACAAAGACGATTACGTTTAGGGATTTTTATCAAGACGGGAATTGTGTTTTAATTGAAAGATGCTTTCATTTGGGTGTAATATATTATCAAAATTTCGTCCCCATAAACCTTCTCTGCACTTTTTTAAGAATGAGAGCTTCACGGATATCTAGGATGGGACTTTGAAGTTCGACGATATTTTCACAAAAAGATCGTTTTAAGTGGATGAATTCGTGTGCCAAATTTCAACTTGATAATAAAATCTTTCCAACGTAATAAAAAAAATATTATTTTTTGCGTCAACTTTAAATATAACACGAAAATTAAAAACATTTTACCTAAGCTTTTCGACAAATCGTCATTAAATAAATATTATCGGTGCAATATCCAAACACCCTGTAAATTTTAAATATTGGTTGTTAAATTTACGAGCTTTAAGGTAATTGCAACGATTTAGCTACGATCATTACACGTTGTACGAAAATCTTAAGAGTATAATAAAATTCCAAACAGTTATTAGATGGATTTGGTATGTGGCAATAGTGTTCCTTAAGTTTCACTAAATGACCTACAGACGGCAGAGTAATGCTGCAACATAGAAGCTTCAGTAAGTTAGTAGCGAAGATGTCGTACCAATTAAAATTCAGCGCAGGATGACATCGAAGCATTATAATTCATGTCTTTCCCTGTAGCAAATGTACGAGTGGTGTTGGGTAATTTCTGTGTAAAGCCTTCACACGACCGAGGCACGCTTACCGCGTAGTAACGTACAAAAACATTGCGTTAGTGGAAGAGTATGTAAAGAGAAACAGGCGTATAACTCTGAAATGAAATAGTCGCAATTTTGGTTTAGCGTAATGTGCTGCAATTCCATAATGTACCTGCAAGATGGATGCTAGGTCAGTTGATTGCTGAATTGAAAAACGGTCGCGTCGATACCTGCGAAGAACTTTTGAATCGTTTCCACAACGTGATGCATTTCTGGAAAAAAATGTTACAAGTGATGAGACCTGGATTCAGTATTACCAAACAGAAACGAAAAGTTAATGCAAGGAATGACCCCATAACTGATCGCCGAAACCGAAAAATTTCCACACTCAACAATGAGCAGGAAGACGCATGCTCACTTCCTCTTGAAATGTAAAAGGAGTGATTTTGAAACATTAAATGGAAAGGGAAATGACCGCAACCAGTACTTCGTAGTCAAATTTGCTTAAAAATCAACTTGACCTTGCAATCAGGAATAAACGACGAAGACTTCAGGTGATTTATTACAGCATGACAACGTAAGATCGTATACAGCCCGTTTGATATTTCAAGGTACCTAGGATATCAAATTTGAATGCCTCACAGACCCACCTTATTCACCAGACCTCGCTTCTAGTAACTTCCTTATGATCGGACGACGAAAGAGCTTCCGACTTCAGATGTATGATTACAGCATGACCTAGTCCGACATACAACCCATTTGACAATTCGACTATCCACGATATCAAGTTAACAAGACCTCGTAGCTAATGACTTCCATGTGTTCGGACGACGACGAGTGTTTTTGAGTTCAGGTGTATAGCATTACATCGTACGACTGCATACAGCCCATTTGACAATCAGACTACCCAGGGCATCAAATTCACTACACGTCGCCCCTAGTAACTTCCATGTGCTCGGACGACGACGATAATTTCTGACTTCAGGTGAATATTATAGCATGATAACATCCGACCTCATACAGCCCGTTTGACAATTCACACTATCTAGGATATCAGGTTCATTAGACCTCGCCCTTAATGACTTCCATGTGTTCGAGCGTCTACGAGGACTTCTGATTTCAAGTGTATTATTACAGCATGACAACCTTCGATCTTATACAGCCCATTTGACAATTCAAACTATCCATGTCATCAAATTTGAATGTCTGATGTAACAACCTTAATCACTACGCCTCGCCCCTAGGGACTTTCATAAGTTCGCACGACGATGACGACTTCTGACTTGAGGTTATTACAGCATGACAACGTCCGACCGCATACAACCCGTTTGACAATTCAGGCTATCGAGGTCATCCAGTTCATCCGACCGTGCCCTTAGTGACTTCAATGTGTTTCGAACGGCGACAAGGACTTCTGACTTTAGATGTATTATTACAGCATAACAACGTCCGACCTTATACAGCCCATTTGACAATTCAAACTATCCAAGGTATCGAATTTCAATGTCTAATACACCTACCTTATTCACCACGCGTCGCCCATAGTGACTTCCACGTGGTCGAAAGACGACGGGGACTTCTGACTTCAGATGTATTATTACAGCATGGCAACATCCAACCTTACACAGCCCATTTGACAATTCCAAAATATCAAATTTGAATGTCTAATACACCTACCTTATTCACCACGCCTCGTACCTAGTGACTTCAATGTGTTCGACCGACGAAGAGGATTTTTGACTTCAAGTGTATTATTGCAGTATGACAACGTCCTACCTTATACAGCCCGTTTGACAATTCAAACTATCCAAGGTATCAAATTTTAATGTCTAATACG
>JAHWXV010458007.1:0-16307 GCA_024586415.1 Phrixothrix hirtus
GTACTGTGCATTACTGATATAAATATAAATATACATAAATAGAATTATAAATAAATGTTTGCTGCTGGTTGATTGTAAAATAAATAATTAAATATTTAAATAAATCAGTGTACATAGTTACTTGTAGAATTTTAGTGAATATAAATAAACATTGTAAAACAATTAGCTAGTTTCGTTACAATATATTCAATCAACAAGATTCGCTCAGCATCCCAAAATATTGTAACCATTAGTTCTCCTGATGAACATTGCGTCCTTGCCTTCTTTGGTGGTGGAGATCCATTGTGTACCCACTGCATAGATTCTTGCTTGGTTGGTGGATCCCGGTGAGTGTCACGTGAGTGTCTCATCACTAGTTATAATTTTTGAAAGAAAGTCCTTGTCATTTGCTATTTCTCTTAAGTTTTCGTCGTAAATTGGGGGTGGGCAGTTTTGGAATCCAACGTGCAGAGACTTCATTCATGCCCAAATCTACATATAAAATTTTTAAGGTTGTTGTCTCTGATATTCCTACTTCATTAGCAATTATTGAAATCTTTATTCTTCGATCTGTTAAAACCAGATCTTCAACTTTTAGGATGTTTTCGATGCTTTGTGCTTCCAAAAGGTCTTTCGCACTTTGAATCATCTAGAATTGATTCTCTGCTTCATCGAAATTGCTTGCACCAAAATTTTACTATAAAATAAGTTGACATATTATCTCCATATATGTCGATCATCCTTTCATAAATAACTTTTGTTCCATTTCCCTCTTTTTTTAAGAATTTTATAACGCTTCTAAATTCAAGATTTAGTTTGCTCATTTTCTCA
Organism: Phrixothrix hirtus; assembly: GCA_024586415.1. NCBI lineage: Eukaryota > Metazoa > Arthropoda > Insecta > Coleoptera > Phengodidae > Phrixothrix > Phrixothrix hirtus. The sequence continues at coordinate 811 of JAHWXV010458007.1, forward strand.
CACTTAATCCTCTGCAGAAATTGCAATTTTTGTCTGATTTAAACAAAACGCGGCAAGTAAATCGACAAATGTCACAGTAAGTTGGCATCAAACAATGGCGATTGTCACTTGTTACTTTCATAGCTAGGTAGATTATATAAAAATCTCCCCTCGTACTACAATGATTACTAAAAATAATTTCAGAATTTGATATCATCTATTTATTTTATTGAGAATATTATACATTCGAGATTTACCTATTTATTAAATCTTCATTAAATTTTTTATTTCAAGGATTGATAATTTCTTCAATCCAGTCTAAATAATTAACGACTTTTGTGCTTACATGTGGTAATATACCACCACAGACATTAACACCCCAAGAAATTAAACCCTCAACATGCCACTGTTTACCCTTAGAAAACACTAATGGTGCTCCAGAATCCCCTTCGCAATTATAATCAACTGTATTTTGATTTTCAATAGTACACATCATGTTTTCAGTTACATATCTCTGACTTTTGGGACCCAAATGAAATAAACTATTGCATTCACTATTACTTATCAGTCTAGCTACAATTCTCTTTTTTATTATAGAATATGTTCCTTCTTGGCTACTTCTTCCAAAACCAGTTGTTAATAAAACATCATTAACTTTTGCTAATTCTGTTCCTAAAGTAGGAAGGCAAATTGGTCTAATGAAATCTGAAACAAAAACGAAAATATCAAACTTGATTTTATTAGCAAAGAAGTGTGTTAAATATTAGAACAGTTACTTTCATCATACTTTTACAAATAAGAAGGAAAACTGCTGCAAGTATGTTGTTATATGTAATCATAGATAGTTTGAAATTATTTAGAACGTTGGATGATAAATATCTTGTTAAGCGTATATGCAAGTAGCATAAAAATGAAAATATATGATACCTTGGCTTAATTTTTAGGCGCTGAACGTTTTTACCCAATCTATAAACATTGTTTAATATGCAATCAATTTTGTACAATGTTATAGAAACACTACAAATTTATAAATAAACATACTTTTTGTTTGCTTTTTGTGGCTGAAACTTCGCGATGCGAAAATTCCCTTGGTCCTCTTGGAATAGAACTGTCATATAATCATTTCGCCATGCCTACTAGAATTTTGCCGAATCTGGAGGAGTTCCATCCATTGAAGGGGTATCTGCGATTTTACTTTCTTATCCGAGAAGAAGGCATGTTTTTTAAATTTTTCTCCTCCTAAAAATTTACCGATCTCGATCGAGTTTGACATGCTAACACTTCCCCATTTGGGGCCGGCATTAAGCATACTTAAATGTAGTATACCGCCAAAATTCCGTAACCTATTTGTTTAAATATTTTAAGCCAACTTAATATCAATGTAAATTTACACTTTTATGCCATTAATCAAAAGGACGTCAAAATGCGAATTTTAATCAATATATTGATCCCTATTGCGCACCGTGTTTGCAATTTAAGGCCAATAAGGATTCTTCGACTAATGATTGTAAACAATGGTATAACTAATTTTTAAAGAATCAATGCATATTTTAAAATAATTTTGATAGACCACGTATTAACAATTTATGCATTGTTTAGATGACTAGACCAACTTACGAGGGGGTGTTTTTATATTCGCAAAATGAGGGGGTTATTGAGGGGAGGGGGCTTGGTACACCAATCGCAACGTCTAGCTTGATGTCTTATTACTATAAATACCGAACTGCATCATTATTGAATTAGCTCTCCTCAGTCGTCGCGGAACTGTTCTAGAGGGCAGATGTATTTCGAGGTTAGTTCCAAAGCGAGTGCGTGTATTGTAGCTCAGGCCCCGTACTCATAGAGTAGGTAGATCGGGTGCAACGTTCGAAAGTCGTGACCGAGTGTGCCGATATATCCTATATTGGCAAACAAACCGATATGGCGAACCAACGAACGGAAGACGAAAAGCTATTACTACTGCAAAATGAAATAGACCGAATAGAAGATACAATCAAGGAAGTCATCGAGGCGATGTCCAGGTTGCGGCAGGAACGAGAGAAGCTAAAGAAGATAGAGACAAAAAGGCTGCGGACAACAACCCAGCACCAAAGAAGAGGAAGACGGACAGCGACATCGCAGTTCAAACCGAAGAAGATCCAAAGTTCGACAATATCTCAATCATCTCGGACATATCAGCAGACAAGGCAAGTTCCTTATTACAGAGTGAATACCCACTCTTAATTGTTCCTATAGGGTTAAGCCGCAAAAACAAATCAAGGGATACCCTTGATAAAGAAACAAAGAATGGGAACAGCCAAACAACCGAATAAATGAAGAAAATAAAGAAACCTCCGCCGATAATCTTAAGGGAGAAAAAAACCTTTGTTGAGGTAAAAAACACAGTAGAAGCTAATGGAATAAAATCCACCAAATCCTTCAATGTCAGCGAAGGTATAAAAGTATTTACTGCCAACGCAGAAGACTTCAGAAAAGTTAGAAGACTACTGGACGTGATGGAAGTACCATGCTACACTTTTCAGCTCCGCGAAGGAAAAGAACTGAAAATAGTTCTCCGGGGAGTACTTGAATTTATTACAGAGGATGAGGTGATGGAGGACTTGCAAGAAAGAGGCTTCAAAATCAGAAGCGCGAAAAGATTGGGAAACAGAAAGAAAAAATTCCCACTCGTACTAATAAATTGCGAGAAAAGCGATAAAAACAATGAAGTATACGACTTAAAGGAGGTGGTAAACCTTAGAATAACCACCGAACCGAAAAGAAGATACACACGTACGCAACAGTGCTACCGGTGCCAATTCTTTGGTCATGCTTGAAATGCGCAGGGGACCACCCTACATTCCAATGCATGTTAGACATAAGTAAACCACTGCTGCAACTGTGGGGGCAAGCACCCCGAAAATTTCCAAAAGTGCAAGGCAAACGCTGAACAAATAAAAGAAAGGCAAGGAATGGAGACAGTACGAAAAGTGAAGGAAGCCGAAATAAAAGGAAGAATCACATATGCAGGCGGAACTAAATCCCGACTAGTAAACTCATTGAGCCTGAAAGAAGGCACAGAAAACCAGTTAGAGACAGTAATAGAAAAATTACTAGCTAAGATGTTACCCTCAATAATAAACAAATTACAAGAGAAGTTAAATGCATAGACAAACAATCCTAAAGGTAGCAACATGAAATTCCAATGAAATCAAGAACAGGAAAGAGAACTGGAGCTCTTTCTAAGAAAGCACGAAATTTAAATTTTCTTAATCATAGAAACAAAATTAAAGAAATGTGACAAGCTCTGGAGTTCGGGGTATAACGTTTACAGTAAAGATAGAGAGGGTAAAATAGGAGGAAGAGTAGCGATTCTAGTCAAAAGATCAATTAGTGAGAACGAACTGGGAAAAATGGGGATGAAGAACAACTTCAAACTGGAAGCCAATGGAGTCCAAACAGAAATTGAAGGGAGAATCATGCACATAACAACAGCATACAACCCACCATCACACAAATTAACTGAACAGGACTGGGCGTTGCTCATGAAATATGAACCGGCAATAATAGGAGGTGACTTAAATTCTAAACACGACTCTTGGGGGAGTAAAGTTGCAAATGGCAACAGACAGACGATAAACAAATGGAGAGACGCAAACAAAAATATAAGAATTGAAGTACCGGAGGATGCAACGCCCATATCTTCAAAAGGCGATGTTGTGGATATATTCATTCTAAACAACTTAAGATGGAACACCCAACATCAACAAACATGAATTATCCTCGGACCATTTCCCGGCCGTAATGTAAATACGATTCCAAATGCAACCACCAAACAGGACAATCCAACTAAAAACAAACTGGCAAAAATTCTCTTACCTAATGAGGTAATACCGAAACAGAACAAAATTGAGACAAAACAGAAAATAGAAGAAGAAATGGAAAATATAACGAAAATCATACAAAAAACGTTTGAAATCTGTCAAACCCAAGTCAAAAAAGCACAGTTCAATAAGTGGGGCCTAATAACGGAGGACAAAGACGAAACAAAAGAAAAGAATGCAGCCAAAAAGAAATGGGCATGGACCAGGCATCCGCACAACAGAGAACGACATCAAACACTTCAGGTAGAAGTAAATGGGATGATAAAGCGTAAAAAGGAGGAAAACTGGGACCAGTACCTATTAGAGGGGGATAGAGACACTAACGCTCCCCTAGAGTATAAAGGAAATATATACTTCAACAAAGACAACGCGGAAAAACTAAGTCTTCACATAGAAGAGCGATTTTCAAATCTGAATAGAGTCCTAAAAAACCTGGAGATGCTAGTCAGTAACGTAGCAAAGACTCTGGACTGGGTGAAAATTCAAAACCCAAAACAAATAACAGTCGAAGAGATCAAAAGAAAAATCAAAACCATAAATTCAAAAAAGCCCAAGGGGAAGACCAGATCCCAAATAGGACAATAAAAATACTGCCCCACTAGAAGTACTAACAAACATCATAAATGCTTGCCTCAGACTAGGTACGTACCCCGAAAGATAGAAAGAGGAAATAGTCATAATAATCCGAAAAGGCGAAAAGGACCTTAAAAAGCCGACGAATCGAAGACCGATCAACCTCCTAAACGGCTTCGCAAAAATAGCAGAGGCACTCATAGACTTTCTAGTAGTGCAAGAACTGGAAGCCAAAGGAACTATTCCAGCAACTCAGTTCGGATTCAGGAAAAACATTTCAGCCATTCATCAGGCAGTGGATTTCGAACACATAATCGAGACAGCCAACAGACAACATACGCAAACCTGTACGATATGGAAAAAGCATAGGACAGGGTGTAGAAGAACGCAGTCGTATTTAAAACGGCAAAGAATAGATTACTGATAGAACTAATCCGCATGATAGGAGCTCTCTAATCAAATAGAAAATTCAGGGTGAAGTGCGGCAACGAAATATCGACATACAGAATAGAAGAGGAAGGGCTTCCTCAGGGATCCCCACTATCGCCAACCTTCTATAACGTCTTTGTCAGGGACATTCTGACGCTCCAAAATGTAACAGGAGTACACTTGCTTCAATTTGGGGATGATACGGCAATTATAACCTATGACAGACGGATGAGAACAGCTAAATCAAATATGAAGAAAGCCGAAAAGGCCATGCAAAACTACTGCAAGTTATGGAAAAGTAACACTAAACAAAGAAAAAACGGTGTCCTTGAGCTTCACCGGTAAAAAGGGAAAATCAAACAGAATTGGGAGTAGTAAAATAAAGCCTCACCTACCTAGGGGTGACTTTTGACCAAACAAGAAGCTTCGCCCACCACACAAAGAGACGTGCAGGGTTAACAAAGTAGATGGCAAACCGACTGTATAACGCCATAGGCAGAAATATCAAACTATTATTGGCAACAAAACTAAGGATAGTCAAAATAATATTAATTCCAACCCTCACATATGGTGAAGAGATATGGACGAAGGGAAGCACCAGAGGAAAAGAAAGAATAATAATTACGCAAAACAAGTTGCTCCGAATAATTTCGAATGCCCACTGCCTCGAAAAAAACACAGACATTCGAAGAGATTTAAACGCAGAAGACCTTCTTGAAAGGGCAGAAGCAAGGCGTCCAGCCATGCTAAAATGCTTAGAAGCACACCCAGCTGAACCCATAAGATTGATAGCGAAACGCATCATGAGAGAACAATAAAAGCGCTGTCAAATAAGATCATAGAAATATCGCCCCATTCACAACACTTTCACCTTAAAAGGTGGTGCTAAGAAGCCCCCTGACATAGGATTAACTCCTTAGCCAGGAAATAAAAGGAAGTAAAACAAAAAATATTGAATTAATAGTGTTTGTCATTTAAACAAGTCAGAACCTGAAAAGTTGTCAATACGAGTAAAGTTGAATATCGTGCCATTATAAAGTTCTTGACAAAATAAGGAAAACCAGTGCAAACTATTATAGAAGAGATGCCAGCGGTTTACCAGGACTCTTGTCTTAGAAGAACTACGATATATAAACGGCATAACCTGTTTAAACAAGGCAGAGAATCACTGTGGAAAAAGTTGAAAAGTTAATATTGGAAGATGCCCGTTTGAAAAAGTAATAACTTGCAGAAATGATAAGAGTATCAGATACAACCATTTTTAAAGTTCTGCACGATTATCTCGGTATGTCAGAGGTCTGTGTAAGATGGGTCCCGAGAATGCTGATGCTATCTCAAAAACACAAACGAATGGCATGTTCACGGGCGTTTTTGAAGCTCTTCAGGGAAGACCAGGATGGAATATTAAGTCGGATTGTTATAGGAGATGAAACGTGGGTTCATCACCATGAACTTGAATCCAAATAAGATTCAATGCAGTGACATAAAAAAGGAGCACCCATGGCAAAGGAGTTAAAAGTGCAATAGTTAGCTGGAAAGCTCCTTACAACCACATTTTGGTACACTGCAGGAATCCTGCTCATCAACTACAAAGAAAAGGGTGTCTCTATAATAAGAGAATATTAGGTCACACTTTTAGAATGATTAAGGGACTCCCTCAAATAAAAGGCAAGAGGAAAACTTGCCAAAGGTGTACTGCTTTTGCACGGCAACGCGTCCGTTGAAGCTGCCTTGTACAAGGCAGGCTTCCAGGAATTAAATCATCCACCTTACACTCTAGACATCGCCCCAGCGATTACTATTTGTTCCTGAATATGAAGAAAGAACTTCGAGGAAAAAAATTTTCGTCCGATGATGAAGTAAAAGCTACAGTTTCAGCGTATTTTGAGGACAAAAATGAATAATTTTTTTCGCTGGTATAAATAAATTATTTACTAGAGCTGAGAAATGTATTAAAGTTTAGTTGAAAAAGAAATATAATTCTCCGTTTTTATTTACCTTCCCTACCTCCATTACGCGAATGTAAAAGCACACCCTCGTATAAATAATCAATTGGGATGGCAATAACATGCACTTAAAAAAAATTTTCATGCATATCGAATTTTGGTACTTCATTAATTACTTATTATTATTTTGTTCGTTACTAATTAATAGGTAATAATTATTGAATTAAAACTCCTAGCCAGTTCGTATCTGTATAAGCTGTTCTATTATAGAAGTTTAAATTTCTCTTTATTTTTGGTAATTATACAACTGAAAGTGTAGGTTACCTTACATCTATAGATGGCGCACCTATTACAGTTCGTAAACCAGTTTCATATAGAACTTGTTATGCGTTTACAATAAATCATCGAGGGTATCAAACGAAAAATATGCAGAGAAATACGATATAATTTCCCCACACCGGTTCATTTTCAGAGAAGGGCACTCAGCAGTGCAACTGGCAACTGATTAAAAACATGATGCAAAAGAAGATAAAAATCAGTATTATCTATGCAACCTTCATAGACATAGAAAAGGCTTATGACAAAGTATGGAGAAAGATTCTAATTTCTAATATGCGAATGAGGAATTTATCAAATCACATTACGAAGGTTTGCGATAAAATTAGCCAAAAAGCCCTCAACCGCATAAACAGTCGAGGTAGACCTACCAAAGGGGTCATCGGTTTCACCAATATTGTACAACATATACATTGATGACATACCCAAACTAAAGGAAACTAACGAGACCAAGGTCTTTTAATATGCTGATGACGATTGTAAAGTCGATTAGATCGTCCACAGCAGTAGCATCCTAACTGAAACGAATCTTAATGAAAATCACAAAATACCGTATCAAATGGAGAATTAAGATCAACTAGAACAAAACAAAAACGATGAACTTCTCCAGAAGGAAAAAATTACCTACACAGAAGGTCCTGGAACCATAACCAAATTTGGCAAAGATGTAACAAACTTAGGAATCACGATCGACAAATATGAATAAACACAGAACGAAGCAAAGGACACACAGATATATCAACAAAGAAACTACTCGGCCTAATGGTAGTACTATGTAGTACCGATGCTGACCTGAAGGGTAGAAATATGGTGCACGAGAACCACCGCGGCTATAAAAACAATACATACAAGATACAACAAAATTCTCAGAACAACTTCCGGACTTCCATGGTGTGTTAGCATCACAAACATACACCGGGCCCTATAGGCTCCTGACGTGTTAGAAAATTCCACAAAAAGAAGAAATCCAGTGGCAAAAAAGCTCCGCAGCCACAAATAAAAGAGAATAAGGGAGCTAGGGGACCAAATGTCTGTCTAGCATCTAAAAAAGGCTAAAACAGATTTAGACGTGTTTTGAGAAGTAAACAATGAAAGTGCAAGCAACTAAGATTGTCAAAACATAGGAAGACCACTGTAATCTTGGATTTTCATAACAGCTTACAATTTACAGTTTTGCCTATAATTAAGTGTAGGCATTTATTGTATTTTTGACAAAAGAACAGTTTCACGTTTAATGGGTTTAGGTTCGATTCACTTTTTGGTAAAAATGGAATTCGTTTAGACGGGTAACAACGAAAATTGTTGTCTATTAGGACGATGTTTAATTTGACGTGACAACTACAATTAGTTGCAAATATACAGGGAGTGACGAAATTCCTCACCCAAAAATTAGACAAAAGGTTTCTATTAATATCAGTCCGTTCTTGTTTCGTGTCTGAGGTATAGGGTGTAAGTTTTATTTATTTTTTCGATTTTTTAAAGATATCTCCTAAAATATTTAATAATTCGAATGAAATTTGGGTTGTGGAAATTACTTAAAATAATGTAGTAATTAAAAGTTGTGAATAAATTTACCAGAAGCGTACGCATAGGCTGTCACTGAAAAAATTTATAAACAAATCCGTACGCCATTGATTTTTAACTCTTTGGTAGCACATTATAAGTTACCTCTTGATATTGTTTCGATATCAGCTCCGTTTAGGAAATAAATGCAATTTTATTAAACTCTTTGAAATCTAATTCTAGGCGCAGAAGATACCGACGAATCATTCGATTTGACGTGACGGTTCTCATCGCAGTTGAAGATAACCCCACTCCAAGTACCAGAATCGTTTCTAACGGAATATGAAATATTCCATCATTGTATGAGCACAGAATCTGGAAAAAGTAACTGTTAAAACCGTATCATTTATCAAGGGTACAAGAACTTTTACCTAGATATTTTGGGCCTAGACAAGAATTTTGCCAATGGTTTCTAAGTAAGTTAAAAACGACCAACATTTATGTCGTTGTGTCATTTTCTCAGACGAAGCGAATAATAAATTTCCATAACTTGCAAAATTAGGCTGAAGAAAAAGTTCCCATTCAATAAGTGTAGCACACTCGCAGTACCGATTTTCTATAAATATTTGGACGAGTATAATTGGAAATTAAATAAATATGCCGTATCAAGTATCCTATTTAAATTTTATAAAACATGATTGACCTATGTCACTGTGAAATAGAATGCGGTCTCAACACGATGAATTGCTGGCGCATTTTTCTGTAGATTTTAGGGAGTACCTCTCATAACCACACGATCACTGATGATGGTAGTCCAGTAGCATGGTCTCCTTGATCCCCTGCTTTGAATCCGTTGGATTTTTATCTGAGGAGACATGTAAAGGAGATTGTGCACGAAACGTCAGTAGAAACAAAGGGAAGAAATTTCACAAATTTTCTAGCGTTCAGCAAAATCCCTATAATTGTGTTAGAAAAATATCTTTGCACCGAAGGTTAGCTGATTGCAACGAAGCTGTTCGTGGACATTTTCAATATTTTCTGTAATCTTATTTAGGTAGATTTATACAAAATAAAGTAGTTTTAAATTTAACACCCTGTTTCTCAGACACGAAGCAAGAACAGACCCATATTAATAAGAACTTTTGTCTTGTTTTTGGATGATAAAACACATGTTCTTTGAAACTGCCTACGTACTGCTAATATATTGGTTACAGCTAAATCGTCAAGATTTCAGCAATATAAGGACGCATTCATATTTGGCATGTAATACTAACGTAACTTAAAAAATATTGGTTCTATAAGCTTGTGCTACTTGGAATGTGTCAATAAATAATTAATTAATTTATTTTTGTTAAAACTAGTGTTACTTCCAGCTCCGGTGTTTAAGCGGTTTACATCTTTGCGAGTGGCCTTAAATTACACGGTATTATATTCAGTTAAAATCGGAAGTAAAATTACGGGCCCCGTGTCATTGTAACCTTTAGCATATAACAAAACTCCTGAAATTGGAATATCCTGAACAAAGGGAGGAGAGATTGCGCATCCCAAAAAGAATTGGGAGTTCAGCAATTTCTCAGGTAAGTCAAGCGCCCCTGTTGTTTGTGCGTTATAGCCAGCATATGTGAGCTTTGAACGTCCAGCTTTTCGGACAAGATGCTCTATCGATAAGTTTCACGCAAAATGAGTACTTTGGATCAACTTCGAAGCTCTCGCCTTTTTACGACCATTTCTAGGTGAGGTGTCGATCGTTAAACGAGGGTGATGGTATGTATATAAATATGTAAGCAGGACTCGATGATCAATAAATTTTCTATAAGAGAGTATGTAATGAACCTATGCCATTGTTTCAAGTTTACCTTTTGTAAATAATGAAGGCAGTAAATTATTAATTGTATTTATTTAAATTACTTTAAATCGTTTCTTTAATTCAAAACTAACAAACATCTTGTATATATTTCATTTAATTATTATTTTTATAATTACCAAGCTTTTAGCAAACATTTATTATATTTGTTCTTTACTTTTAATTACCGTTATATCAATGTTTGAAGTATTATGGATTTCTTTTACAAATTAATTAATTTTACAGTTCAAGATTTTTAACCCTAGACAACAAAACATTACGTATGTAGGTCAAGGAGTTTGAACCTTGTATATAAATAACATGCATGGTTTGGGTAGATAAGATGAACATGCATTCGTTTTAGCTGTTAATTGAATTTTTATATCATTTAAATTGCTTTACGTTAATTATGATGTAACTTATTTAGTTAAGGATTAATTCAAATTGTTAACCGCTATAGTATGCATAACTTTTGATTTTGCTAATTCATGCAATTAGACCTGTACATATAACTATTTTGTTAATTTATAACGAACAGAAGCGATACTATTAATGATTGTTATTACTTCTTCGAGCGAATTAAATCGCGCATCTGATGGTATATTAATTAATTATGAAACATATTAATTAAACAAGTTGAGCTAGTAGAAAGCCGTTTCCCCTTAGAGTTATTGATAACTATTTAATATAAAATCATGCGTTTTAAGGTCAAATTTCAGAGAGTGCTTATAGCCTTAACTTGTAAAACACCTCGTCTGAGAATTCCAATATTCAAGCCGAGAATTATAAGGGATAATTCACCCCATAATCGAGAGGTGTTTTAATCCTTTGTAAAGCAAATATTAAAATTATCGCACTAAACGGAAATATTTTTATTACGTTTCATAATTCAAATTCGATTCAGAATAACCATATGTACATCTAAATACAGGCTGTGCCATTTCAAGTCTCTCTGTGGGATCAGTGAGGTAGCGTCCGGCAAATTCTAGTAAATACGATGAAATTAACATATCCACTGTATTCATACGATTAAAGAAAATGTTATATTCTTGAAGCTTTAGCTACAAAAACAAAGCTACTGATATTTAACGTATAATAGAATTCCCTTTATATAGAGAAGTACCGATATTAAACTCTCGTTATAAATCTAAAGTAGCTTTATAATAAAATAGAGATAAATGCCTAACAGATAGATAGTTGAATTATGCACTGTTGCTAATAGTTCTAAAATTAGGCCGATACTTAGATATTCTGCAAAAACAAATATACTGTTATACATAAGCAGGAATTTGTTTAAAAATGTATGGTGATATGTGGTTGCAGGCATGCAATAATGCAATTCGCCTGACGGTTACTTGGTTTGATAATAATCAGTCACACGTTAGCCAAATGTACAGTAAATATATAGCTATATATGTGAAAGTGAATTAAGGTCCAGTATTTCAATACTAGCTTAAGCTTTAGCTTACTTAAACCTTGCTTTGTGTCCATCGAAACCATTGTAGTAATAATCATTTCCACAGCAACAAAGTATCGCTTAAGTAAGCTGAAGCTTGAGCTACAAATGAAATATCGGGGCTAAGTGAATTATACTAGCGTATCATTATTGCAAGTAACTGCACCCTTTCGGTAAAAATTTAGAACTAAGGGCAGTTAAGTGTTAACCTAATTTTGCATACCTGAAAACGTAATTGTTCTATTCAGTTTAATTAAACCTATATCATTGATTCCTCGTCTTCTATTATAGTTTGGGTGCTTTATTTTTTTTTCTATTCCAACTTCTTCAATGGGATTACTGCAGTAAGTTGTATTATTGGAAAGTTTTACGCAGTCTATTTCGGTTTCTATATTATATTCACCTAGACGAACTGCGACTCTATTAAAAAAACAATTAAGAGCTTTTAGTAATTAATTTAAATGGACAAAATATTGTAAAAAAATTGGAACTAACATTAATTTTGTAGAATATTCCAGAAGGTTCTATCGAACTAAGAAAAATGATGTAATCACTAATAACTCATTACTACAACTGATATCTAAATAAACTGAAGGTCGTGGAAATGAGTCACGACATTGGATTTCATTACACCAGCGTTATGACTAATTTTACTTTTTAAAATCGTAGATGGAATTTCTCATTTCTATATAAATAGCAGATTAAATTCTTTTAATTTTAGTTTTACTTAGAATCTTGTATTGTTAAGTAACTGTTTTAAATAAATATAAATATAAACGTATATTATTAGTGTACCGTAAAATAAATACTTAAATTGAATACGTGTAAATAAATAATTTATAATTTAGTGAATATAACTAAAGACCTTTAAACATTAACTAGTTTCGTTACAATATACTTACAGTGAATATTTTGGTATTAATAAACAATGCGCGGCAGTTAAAACATATCTCGGACTAATAAGGCTACCAGCACCCCACCGAAAGAGCTCTTCGTCTTTGTCAAATACTATATCATCATGTCTTCTATATTTTAAAACCGATAACCATGGAAATTCATCAATTGACACACTAGTGTTGCTATGAAAATATTCGTCTGAATGTTGATATCCACAAGAATTTTTGTCCAATAAAGAAACCGTTGTTAGTTGATTTTGATGAGGTTCGGTTATGGTGGTTTCGTTTTTAATAAAATATGGCATTGTTCCACAACATACTAGATCTTCAGTTTCATTTCGCAATTTATCACACTGAGATTGATAAGCAAAATTGATATCTGATTTTCCCAATGGAATAGATTGTGAAAGAACTGCACAAGATATTAAAGGTATGCATTCTGCTGTTTCATTATTTGGCGTGATACAAGTCTCTAGAATATAATTTAGAATTAAAAATAAAGGCATACAACTGTTTCTTATATTATTAATTTGATATCTGTTTCAGTTTTTGGACACTAATTATGATATATTTACAATATCTATTGCAAAAACTCTTCTGTTAGTCTTGCTTGACTTTATTACATTCTATGAAGGGGTTCAAAGTCTTACAGGTTAGAATGTTGATTTTGGAACAGATTTGAATTAGGAAGTTTGAAAATACATTCTAGTGCAGCTGATTAATAAACTGCAGCAATAGTTTTTACTGCTTTTCATAAAAATGAACATCAGACACTTCATGAAACTAAAATAAAAATCAGATAATATCCTCATTGGACCCTTGGAGAAAAAGTTTAGCGAGCCTCTGTTGGAGCATATGCATATGGTAGATGTTCTAGTGTGTAAACGGAATCTTTCTGTGCATGCAATCCACGGTTTTACTTTTAAACGCTATTTCCGTTTAAGAGTGCTAAAATCTTAAACCGTATATAGGCAATTGACATTCACTATGTATTATAAGTTGCCTAAATTTCATCAAATTATGGTAATTATTGTTTAGGCAATTATTTACTTGAAAAGCCACTATTTAAAATTATATAAACAGTACATCCAAACGACAAATTTATTTAATCAATAAAAAGCCTTTTATTGGAAAAAGTTCATTTTTTTATTGTAAAACTACTATTACAGTTTCAACAATTATTTCTACTACTGGAGGATTTTCGGCAAGTGTTTAGATTTTCTTAAAGAAAGAAGTTCAAAATAATACAGGGATACTTTTTATTTAAACTGAAACAGTATACATTTTAAATATTCTGTTATTACATTTCGTCAATAATCGCATAGTTTTGATTATATCACTTTAGTTATGAACCCAATAGTTTGCGATATTGTTGCAGTGATGGTGCTAGGATTGAATGTCAAAACCACTTTTGGTATAAAAACATGGCCCAATTTTTAAAATCACTTTATTTACATGTATCATCTGCCTTTTAAACTCTAGAAATGTCATATAATTGTTGTGTGCAGCGCTCTTCCACTACAAAAAAAGCTAAAGATACCTACTAATATTTCTTTAAGTGTACTATAGATGTCACTTTTGTCCGTTATGCAATTAAACTAAATTGTCAATACTTACGCCGTCTGCTATCAATGACCAAAAGGATGAGAGTTTTCGCACCCTTAATACGTTCTAAAGCACGAATATCTGTAATACACGCGACTAGTATTAGATTGTGTTTAATAATTGGGGTCTTTGCATTACCATACAACTCCTGCTTTAACCCTAACCACCCTAAACAAAAACCACGAGTTCAAAAAATCTAAGATAGTCTATTTTTATGTATACCATGGCGAAATCAATTTCTTGTTCATTTGATAAAAATCTGTAGACTAGTCTTTGAAAAAATATAAAAAAGGAAAATCTAGTTATGTATCCTAACACGATTACATTTCAATAATAAGAAATGCCTGCTAAATGTGTAAGTTTAGATTATAAATTCTCTTTCAACACAATTTAACTTTAAGTACATGTTGTGATGTTCAATGTAATTGTTTTACAGTAGCTAATGAACTTGTGACTTGCGGTATTTTTAGTTTTTAAAAACTGTTTTCTTCGATAAGAACAGTTAATTGGCGCAGTCGGTAGGATCCACGAAAGGGCTGCAGGCATACTAGTCCTTGATTTTCAAATCTTAATTTGCGGGTTTCAAAAATTATGTAACCCGTCGCAGCCCACGCAGCCACCAAAAAACGAGCATAGTCCACCAGAGCGGGGTGCAGCTGTTAACCCATCCAGGCCATTGTGGTCATTTCGTTATTAAAACTCCAGGTTCCACAACCACGTAGTTTTAAGGAACTTTTATCAAAAATAATGAACAAATAAGAATTTTATTTTATTATTAATTAAAAATGAAAGATTATTTTGCACATTGAATTTAAGAAGATAAAGAAACATTTAATAATCAATAAATAAAATATACAGTTTTAAATTTACTAACGTAGTATTAGCAATTATTTCTAAGACCATATTGTCTGTAGTAAGCATGAGGTTCGGCGCGAAAATTAGTTTCGCTTAATATTCCAGCCAAATTGACTTACAAACGATTTAGGAACCCATTAATTTACATTAATTACATTAATTTACATTAACATAAAATAATAACTTAAAGATTTGCTTTAAACAAATCATTTT
>JAHWXV010458010.1:0-10852 GCA_024586415.1 Phrixothrix hirtus
CCGATTGATGTTGAGTTCTTGTGCCATCATTTTAACAGATAATCTTCCATCAGATCGTACGATTTCACCCACCCTGTCCATGTTGACATCAGTCCGTGCGGTTGATGGTCGGCCACTGCGGTCTTCATCTTCAACATTTGTTCTGCCTTCGCAAAACATTTTATGCCAACGAAAAACTTGAGCTCTTGACATAAGTTCATTTCCAAAAGCCTTCTGAAGCTTATCGTAAGTTGTCGTCGCATTCTCATCCAATTTAACACAAATAGAAATGGCCTACCGTTACGCAATATTTCGCGATTCCATTTCTGTAACTAGAGACAAAAACACGTGTTCCCTTATTACAGCACAACTCACGACTGAGCGGCCACATCAATGTGCCGCTTGGACTAGAAGTAGCTTGAAGATCAAGGTCAAAGATAGAGCGCCTACACAAGCTGCAGGGTTGCCACATCTTGCAAAGAAAATCAGTCTCATTACTTAATTGTCGTACCTCGTAGATGTCAGCTATAAGAACATCAACTAAAATAACATAGAGGCCTATGTCTGTGTAAATTAATGTATTTGTTAATATGCTATAATTCTCAATGATATCTAAGCCCGGGAATCAACAATGAACATAGTATGACCACTATTAGAACTTCATTATATCCACTATTGGAACAACGTACTTATTTGAAATATTTTTAGTTTCTTATGATGATGGCATGTGCTTGTTAAGAAGGTTTTGAAATGCAATTGTCTTTAATAATAGCAAGATACGTTATTCTAACTTTTAATAACATATGGTCAAATTTATTGCAAAGTAGGTTATAAGCTGGGTATACCTTGCTCTATCTGATTTCGGAGCAGTTTTTTACACGTTAAACGTCTGTGGAAAACAATGAACCTACATTGTTGGACACTTGAAATAACTATCGTTTTTCTGGTACAAAAGTTTTTCATTTGTATCAAAATTTGAGTAATTTGCAAACACATTTTGAATGCACTGTCCGTTATTATTCATTAAACATACATTTGAAATATAATAAACATAAAATATAATAAAACTTAACTAACATTTTTAGGTTTCATTCCATCTGTATTAAAATTAATAATATACAAATATAAAAATTAACTCCAGCATAATTTGTCGCATTCTGGTACGGTTCTTCATCATTTGCTTCGGTGGTTCTATGGATCCAATAAATTTATCCCAGGTATACCAAACTTCATCTCGCTTTACTGACCATTTCCAGAATTGCGTTAATCATAGCACCGCTTCATCTATAGATGTTGTCACACCAGGATAGATATTATTATAGAGAAACAAAACATACCCGCCAGTAACCCTCTTAACATCACTAAGCCCAGCCTGCCGAAGTTTTTCAAGGGCATTTTGTTCAAAATACCCAAAGTTTAAGCCTGTTATGAAATTTAATGTCATGTCTTCCTTCATACGTCTTATTTTATCTATATCATCATCCGAGTTATCATTTATTAATACTAGTAGTACTTCATCATTATCTCAGGAGTCATGTAGAGCGGGTGTCTGTACTGCTTTAGATGACGTTGCGGCAACATTACTTAAATCAACACTATATATTCCATTGTGTGCAGTACTTCTTCCGGCAGGAATTGTTAACTCTTTTTTATCCCCGAGTTTGAAATTGCGTGGTTCCTTGCCTCTTTTTTTCTAAGAATTCAACAAATGAATTTTCTAAATCAGATCTAGTACTTCATTTGCAGTTCTGTTCAAATGGCATGAATTCAATCTTTCTAACAGAGGACATACGTGACAAGGGACAATACCGCATTTTCTAAACCCGGCTATCAAAGTAGAAGCAGCATTCTCGGATAGTTTATCAATTAATGCCTTTAGTAGAGTAGGGAAATGTGTGGGATTGTTTGTAATTACACAGAAGTTCTCGCCATACTTTCTTCATCGGTGCAAAATAGGCAAGATCTAGAGGTTGGGTTATGTGTGGGTCTTAGAGGGTAGGCAAACAAAGTGCTTTACATATCTCCAGCATGTCCACATTTATGTGAAACGACAAATTGCCTCCGATAATAATTTTATTTAAAGTTGGCAATAGAAGTTTGGAAAACCAATCGACAAATGTATTTGATTGAAACTAGCCCGATACAGTGTTGCTATAGCGAGTGTCAGGTGGTCCATTTTCTGTCGAAGTGTCCCATAGGTACTTTGGCTTATACACCACGTATGGTTGGAGAAATTTACCAGTTGTGTTACCTGCTATGGTTAAATTGTCAATTTTGAATTGTCAATTTTATTGAAAAATAAAGCAAATAGTTTTCGAAACGTTTAATTTTTATTAAAGTTACACAGTTTTAACCCAAAAATTGTTTTAATTAGAATAATAACTGTGAAAGTTTCCATAAATATTTAATTAATTATCCTCTTTGAATATTTTATACCACGTGTTGTAAAACCTTCTTTTAGCCCGGATTATCCGTCAAATTAGTTTCATTTTAAAGTCTCTTACAGATTTTGGATCTATTCACGCATCTGCTGCTCATTAAGAGCAGTTCTACTTCGTTTAATGTTACTCGCACATCTGACACTTAAATCTTTATGACAACATAGAAATGCTTTTATCCAGTCTCTGCTAGGTAGATTTTCTTTAAAACGAGGTACGCTCCTGCCTTGCTTATTTAGAAAAGTTCTGATAATTTGTTGCAGTACCATTTCATTCACGAAAAACGCAAAGGCGCTAATGTTATGAACGCAACTAAAAAAGAGCCTCCTCTTCTTCTCTGGGAAATGTTGAAGGATATCCAGGTTTATTTGTATGCATCCCCTTTAATTTATTAAAAATAGTTTTTCGGGTATATTGTAGGTCCTTTCCGCTATTCTGGTACCCATTCCAGCTCAAACTGTCGTTAAACATTCTTCCAGTTATTCCTTCGTCTAGTCGACATATTTCCTGAAACCTTCTTATAGGATCTTGACATTTTCTTAAAATGTGAGATATTAGATAGCACACAAAAAGAGAAGTGGGGCAAAGTATACGTTTTCATAAAAACGGGTATACTTTACATCACTTCTGTGGCGCAAAGTATACCCACTCTCAAATGAAATGTGAATTTTTATAGAAACATATATTTTTCAGAATTCGTCTGTGTACACTGCCCCATTTCTGTTTAAATGCCGCTAGAGTAACAATGTCTCGTGAGATTACGTTTATAAGTCAATTCTGCACTTCACGCTATTAAGATTTAGCACGGTAATAAGTACAACAAATTTGGAGGTTAACTTTTTAGACGTTGGTAAACAAACTTGATGGGATCGCTGCGTGCTGTATAAGTATGCACACTAAAGATGTCGCGCTGTAATGGAATCAAGATGAAATCTATCGAAAAAATGTAAATAGCGCGCTGTATTTTGGAAAAGATAATTTTACACTCGTGGTGCAAAGTAACCCGACAAACGCCAAGGTAACTCCACATTACGGTATATTTATATTATTACCTTTCTGTCCATGTAAGTACTTGTTTTCTTAATAATACGTAAATTATACAGTTATAAAATAAAACCTATACGGTATGTGAATTCCTTTTCTGATAACTATTAATTTATTACAGGAATGAATAATTGATAACTGCTAAAATGAACCGGATTCAAAATTAATTCCACGTGGGCGGAATACCATAGCAAATTTCGTAACTAACCTTAAAAAATAGTCTTGGACAAAATCGGGGTGCTCATCCAACCAAGCTTCCATGCGAGCATATTCCGGATCATAGCAGTGGCGGTGCAGTCGGTGTAAACCCGACTCTCCTCCCACTCCTTCAGCCGGCATCCGAGACTCCTCGTTATTACGCAAGTGCAAGCCTGAAACAAAGAAAAATGCCATGAGATAATGTAATATAAAACTATACTAGTTTATTAAACTTTTATTGAGTAACACACAAATGAATAGAAACTTTCTTTGATTAAGTAATCAAAAATTTTGTAAGAAGTACACTACTGCCCTTCTCTTCTTCCAACATTTACAGGTAACGCGTTGTGCACGATAATTTCAATATTATTAATTAAAGTATCTAGATGTGATTTGTAACCGTTATACAATATCTGTAACGTTGTCTCAATAATCATTTAGTTTTACGAAAATTTAGGTATTTATTGTCAACACTACTAGCGTATTTTCAGGTTCCTACGAAAGCACAAAACCATTTGTTATTTACTATGACAAAGTGTTTCTTGTTTCTTGTTAATTGAAAAGTGGACAAAAGAAGGGCCTGGTGTTAAAAGCTGTCATCAATAAGTTGGAAAGCCAAGAGACTGCTTAAGTTCTTATTCGTCAATTTTAGCGTGGAAATCGGTAAAAACTTTGACCGGTATTACTAAAGGGATAACTGTAAGTAGCTTTAAGTGTATATATTGTTTGCGCAAAGTTATAAACAGAGTAGTGAATTCAAAATTTCTTTCAGACGTTAAAAAAGTTGCATTCACATAAACAAAGAACGACATTTTATGGCTTGAGATATCGTAATTTGATAAATCTAACAAAAATTTTTTTCCCGGACCAGAATATTTTTAAAAGTAACTTAAATATTTAATTTTGTTAAACGTGTGGTAATTAAGCTGCCTTAAAATATTAATAAATGTTACAATTGTGTTCGTTATATATGGTCTTTTTTTAAATTTTTTTTAACCTAAGAAAGGGTTGAAAAACTAACACCAATTTCCAAATTTTAAGGCAATACCATGAGAAATAAAAATAAAAAGTCAAAATAGTCGAGTTAATTCAAAATGAAGGTGAAAGTAATATAAAATAGATCATAATTATTTGGACATTCAACGTAAGGTCATATAACTGTCAGACCTACCAATAAAAATTTGGAACGATAAATATCATGGATTAGACGTAAACTGCGACAAGTAAATCTATAGACAAAAAAAGACAATTGCGTATCAAGTTGGTGAAAGAAGTAAAAATTTAAAAAAACGGGGTGAATCTATAAAATCATTTCACATTGAACGGATAAAAATTATTTAACATTTAAGTAAATTAATTAAAACCATTACAGTAATTTGGCGCTCCAACGTGAGTACGATTTTAAAGCATTACAGTGTTTTGACGTCCGAAGTGGGGCCAGATTATTTAAAAGTGGCCTGTTTAAACTTCCCGTTACACAGTTATTCTCGCAAATGTGACCAAGGGTGAACCCGTTAGTTTTGCCATTGTAAAACGCAGAATCCCCTTAACGGAATTCAAACCTTTCATTCAAATGCTTCTAATTCACAAATTAAGAAATGGTTCCAAACGCTTTGAAGACGTTCCTGGATCCAGCCTTAGTTCGAGACTAATTTTATAAACCACGACGTAAAACTTTGTATAATTATTCTATTCAATAATACGACTTCATTTGAGTTTTGCTGAAAATTTGTTTTCTTTTCCTCTGAATATCACAGTTTTAGGAATAAAACATAAAAAATGTGATGAAATTTGTTTGATCATATAAAAAAGATGCGCCATTACTATTTTTTAGAAAATAAATTTTTTATTCTGCCACTAATAACGAAATTTCCTGACTTACAAATTTCAAATTCTCGGGCTCCTGTCAAATACGCAGTCTATTTCTTCACAAATGTAAACCAAATGTTGATTAACTAATTGAACAATTGTACAATATTTATATTGTAATCAAAAAATGTATAATTTATTTTCTAAACTGAATAGTTTAACAAATATCTACAATATAAGTTTTAAGTACGACTGTGTTTTTAAGTTGGACCACTACATACAATAATTAGCTCTACCTTTATATTGACTATTGTATGATATTTGTAGCATTAGCAACTTGCAACTTGCATGAATAATACAATATTTATTGCTTAAAGTGTCGAAAAATTAAATTTCTTCCTAAAATTTATTTTGGCCTTTTAATAATTATGTCATAATTACTTTAGGATAAAGACCAGTTGTTTACTGGGTAGGTAGCACTTTGCGAAATGCATTTGTAGTAATCATTAAATTTCACTGCGACTTTTAAATTATTGTTGTCGAGATGTAATAAATTGCTTTTGGAAGTAATTTCTGAAATAGTGTATTTTAAGATAAACATTTATTAATGTTTATAAATTTTTTCAGATATTGTGATTTTAGCTTGACGTTTTCATTAATTTTACACTTGCTGCCCAATTGAAATGACAAAAAATAAATTTATAAATAATTTTAGTCTCAAAAACTGTTTCGAATTGTTATAATTTTACTGTTATATTAAAGTTATAATTTTTATCAACTTTAAATTTTCAATAAATGAAATTACATACCATTAAATCATGTCACTAAATAGTATTAGTCAATTGATCTTTATCTTACAGAAATTATAGTACAATTATTATAATATTGTCGTAACATAAGAAAAATCTAAAGTAATATTTTAATAAATAACCTTTAGTGATAATTAATAAATATTGAACTTATAGAAAAGGAGGCAAATTTAAAGAATTATAATACCAATAAGGTTGCTCGACATTTTGCACTCGAGAACAATAAAGGGATTTTTCTTACATATGACGTAATTCAATATATCATTATATACAGGGTGAATCTGATATAATGGTATCTTGTAAGGTGAGAGCTAAAGATATCAAGAATCTAAATTTTCAAACATTTTGGTCCTATTGGAATAGACATTTCTACTACTGTTTACCTACAGCACCTAAACTTAAATTGATACTTTGGCCTTGAGTAAAAAAAATTATATTTGTTTGTTTAAATGAGATCACATATGTTTCTAACTATACAGGTGTATTTAAAAATTTACTACTGACCTACTTCTCTTTCCTGTAGTTTAAATGTTGAAAATTATTATAATTTGTAATTAATAAATAAAATAAATTGTAAATGCATACATATTTTCTTATTGTAACTACGTACTCAATAAGGTTTAACACGAGTTACGCATAATAAATTGTGCACGTAAACATACAAATTAATGCCTAATGACTACAAGGGATTGCAACAATTTTCAGGTAGTTCAAATACATACATATACAGGGTGTCCACGATATAAGGACATTATTTTAAAAGCCGACACATATTAATATGCGCAACAAAAACGTTTATCAACTATGTCTAAATTGCATATTTTTCGAAATATTTGCAATTAAAGTTTTCAGCCCGCCCCTGCTTTTTAACTTGGGCTACTATATTGAACAAGAAATAGTTGGTTGGCTATACATCTTTAACCATCAGTCGATTATTTTAAATACCCGATACGTTTATTACCGTTTAAAATAAAAGTTCTATTATCTTCCTTAAAATTTTTAGTGGTCTGTTAATTCTCTAGGTTTGCAATTTCTTTAAAATAAAAACAAGGTTAGATGCGATTTTTAATATGTCTACATTTGTATTATTGAAGTTAAACCTTTTTTAACCCTTTAAAGACGACCGTGACGTTTTCGTTACATTCCAAATAAATTGTTGTTATAAATTAAATTAATGCAAATTTAAATTATTTTTTGCCAAATGAGTAAAAATAATTTAGGCTTTAAAGGGGTAACTTTCACTTTTACAAAACCGCTTTAACACGGGGTTAAATTTTTTCATAAAAAATATCTTCATATTATTAATATTTGCAGTCGCTTGTTTTGTGTATAACTTAAATTTTGTGAAAATAGTTAAAAATCTCAACAATAAATGAATGTTTCAATTTTTGTAAACGATTATTAATAAATGAACCCATATTGCAATATTCTGATTTAGCTAAATCTTTTCTACCAACATCTGACGGAAGCAACGCCGCTATTTGAGGCGTTTTGTCACACGGCCCCGTTGAAAAAGATTTACCTATAGCATATGCGAGTAGAATGCTAAACGAAGGGAAACTAATTATTGTACAATCGAAAAGGAATTATTAACAATTTTTTGGTCAACCCAATACTTTAAACCGTACTTATTCAGCAAAAATTTTTAAATAAAAATAGACCACAAACCGCTACATATTCTTACTAAGAGAACTAAGCTCTAAATTAATAAGATGGAAACTAAAACTTCAAGGATATGATTATGAAATTATTTATAAAACGGGCACAACAAATACTAATGCCGATGTTATAAGCAGAATCCCTGCAAAACCGGAAAATAAAATTTATTTCGAAGATGTAATTCAAGAAGAATATCAAATTAATTTAATGAATAAACAAAAAAGAAAAATCTCTAACATAATTAACGAAATTAATGATGATTTATGTAACGCACGCTTAGATAGCAATATAACTTATTGTGTGAGCCAGAACTTAGAAATGTCTCAGGGCATAGCAAAAAAATTTAAAGAAACATTTGGTAATGTCGGCTAGCAGAAAAGACCAAACCAAAAATTGTATAACTAAGTATACCACGTAGATAGAAAAAAAATAATTATTTACTTAATCACAAGAGAAAAACATTTTAATAAATCAAGTCTTTACATTAAATTTAAAAAACGTTTGCTTAAAACATAAACTAACAGTCATTGTATGCCCTGAATAGCATCAGGATTAGATAAACTGCCCTGGAATGAAACTAAAGAAATGATAAACCATGCCTTCGCAGATACAAAAATAATAATTAATATTTATAGTACAAAACCCCTTGAAAATATAGAATTGAAAGTAAATGGCACGGATGATTTTACTATTGCTAAATACATGAAAAAATTCAACAAAGAGTTGGAAAACGAAAACAACTATAATCAATCTCTAGTAGTCGAAATAGACAATCAAGAAGACAATGAAAGCATACACAGCCAAACAGTCTATTCTAACAAAAATTATCTCATAACCAGCATACCTGTAAATTTTGCGAAAAATTTTTTATAATAAATTTGAAGTAGAACACAACCCGGCAAGTTCAACAGTTATACACTTGCACGAATTTAAACAAAGATTTATTATACAAATTTCAACATCAAATTATGAGCAAGAAATGCTTAATTTCATTAAATACCATATATATATTTTGAAAGCCCCTTATAAGAAAAGTCAAGTCAAGTATTACAAAAATATTTTAATAATTCAGAAATAATTAAATGTGCATCAAAACTGTTAGATGTAATACAAGAAAAAGAAGTCAATCTTATAATTAGGATCTACCATGAAGGAAAAACCAATCATAGAAGTATAGAAGAAACACACTCGAAAATAAAACAAAAATATTATTGCTCAAATCAGCAAAGAACAATTGAAGCTTATATAAATAACTATGAAGTTTTCCAGCTAGCGAGATACGACAGGAAACCTGTTAATTTACAATTTAATATACTCCTACAGCTACAAAACCTTTTCAGACACTGCATCTATATAAAATAACTTTAGAGAATAACTAATTTCTTACAACAATAGATTCATTTTTAAAATATCACATGCGTACAAACTTAATAGCGGACAAGGAATTGAAGGCAGGTGGGTAGGTAGGTATTATATTTCCATAATAAATTGTACATTGATGTGTTAGAAAAAAGATGCAGAATAATATACATGAGTATTTCAAATAAATAAATAAGTAGGACTACATATTGATAGCTAAGCAATCTTACAAACTAAACAAAAAGTACAAAGTCTGGTTATGTAATTTAAAATACTTCAAAGAGTACCGCCAAGTTGTAGAATGCATAACTATGGAGTAATCTTTTTAATTTTTTCCTGAATAATGTAACTGACGGCAGACATTTCATATAGTTGGCAGTCTTTCAAAAATTTTCATTCCCGTATATAGTATAGATTTTTTAAATAATTCACTATTAGGTTTTTGTAGGTTCAAGTTATGCGAATTTCTGGTTGTATTATTATGAATATCATATCGTCTATCTATGTATGGCCATGACTTAAAAATAAGTGTTGCAACTTCTACAATATATAAATTAGTTAGGGTGGATATTTTATATCTTGTAAACAATGCCCTACAACTTTCTGTTTGTGTCTAGCCATACAGTATTCTGATGGTTCTTTTCTGAATTTTAAATATCAATTCTAAGTATTTAGTACCGGCATTACCCCAAAAAGCGATACCATACCGAAGATTAGACTGGAATAGTGCAAAATAAGCCTGTCGATATATGATTGAATTTGTTTTTTATACCAGTAATTTTATTGCATAAGTCGCAGAGCTAAGTTTACTAGATAAAGTTGTTAAATATTTATCCCATTTTAAGTTTTTGTCAATAATAATCCCCAGGAATTTTATGTGGCTTACAAATAATTTGCTAATATTATTAAGGGAAATTGAAATCCTTCAATCAATTATTTCTCCTATCAAGACATAAATTTCGTTTTTTGTAAGTTTAACGATAATTTATTATTAATGAACTGGTCATTCATATTTTTCATTTCGTACGATGAAATAGTATTTAACTCAGAGATACAACGAACTAGCCCATGTTAAATTAGTATCATCGACGAAAAGCGTTACATTGGGCGTGGTAATTGAAGGAAAGTCATATATATATATGTAATAAAAGATACTGTTACTCCGCAAACTATATTTGAATTGTTAAGTCAATATTTCGTATACGTTTGCATGCTTCGTCAGGACATTAGACCTAAACTGTATAAAATTATTTTGACATTAGTGACAACATATAACTACAAACAATTAGGTTATATGTTGTCACTAGTGTCAAAATAATTTTATACAGTTTACGTCCAATGTCCTGTCGAAGTATACAAACATATACGAAATATTGACTTAACAATTCAAATATAGTTCCCTGAGTAACAGTATCTTTTATTACATTTTAATTCAACAGCAAGTAGCACCGCATTTTATAAAGGGTCTTCCAATAAGAGGTTTCATTTTAAATAACCCGCCATTTTAACAAATGTCACGAGTCAATTTGGTACTGCTTGACAGATGACAAGTAAAAC
>JAHWXV010458042.1:0-15521 GCA_024586415.1 Phrixothrix hirtus
ACGATTTTCATGTCTTTCGTTTAATTTATTATTCATTATATTGAATAAATTAAAAATATTTTTAATTCGTTCAAATCCATATATATGACTTAATATGTATACAAAATTTCAGCTACCTATATCATTAAACAAACCAGTTATCGATATTTGATCAGAAACAGACCTTAATTTTCCATAGTGCGACGATTTGGTTTACACTCCCGTCTTCCCCTCGCGGAATGTTTCCCGAGCACTCATATCGCATAAACTTTTTTATCTCTACAGGTCTACATAATTTTTCTTTTAAGTAGATGTTTTCTTCTTACGTGTCAATTTCTCTACCTATATAATGAGTAGAAAGAATATTTTGAATATCTCTTCAAATTAGCGAAATAGCATTATAATTTGTTAAAACTATACTATATAATAATATCCAATCAATTATATATCCAAGTATAAGCCGCTTCGGATGAATGCTTTTTGTTAAATTAATTTTTGAAGTTCGACATTCTTAATAATATCAATGAAAAACACATTTTTTAGAACATATTTTACATTTACCAGCGAAAACAACTTTGGAAAATTTTGAAATTAAGCGTACTTACACAAAACTTAACTATTATCAAAATAAACTTAGTTTGATCTAACTCGACTTATTAATTTCTGAAATGCAAGGTTTGAAAGTGAACCGCCAATACTTATTATTTTAATAGAAGTGGATCCAAGTATGGGAGTTAATCCATTTTATAATTTTATACCGAGTATACAAATTTTAAAAGAGTATGATAACAAAAGCATTCATTTCTCAATAAAAACATTTAAAATATTCATTACCCGTGAAATACATGTGTTACTTATGCTACAAGTGACAGACAGATTCAAGATAGCAGAATATTTCATCTACAAGCTTGAAATTCATGAGATGATTGTTTTAAATTTGTGCCTAAACCTTCAGAATGGGGTAATTTCGAATTATGGATTAGTTTTTATGCTCCAGAAAACAAGTTGAGTATAGTAGAAAAAAACAAGTGCAATTTTGATAAATTTAGAAATAGGGTCGTTGATGTAATTACATTTTGTGGTGATTATTTAATAAATATCTTGGATTTAATTTCTAGACTTCATTGTGACGAATTTTCAAAGGATGTTATGATAGAGTAAATAGTGAATAAATTCAAAAACTTTGTTATTGATGAAATTTATAACGTGTTAGATAATGAAGACAGATATTTACATAGATAAAATGCAAAAACTGTTATATAAGTGCTTATTAAATTGTAAAATAGAAATATAATTTATTAAAATGTTTTAATTACCTTTCAATATGGGTTCAGACAATTTAATCTATATGAGTGGCCATCTTGAATCATTTTATATCTGACTCAGTGTTAATTTCGAAGTGGGATAATGAAAACTGTAATTGCTGTGCAAGGGTTTAAAGTATCCAAACTGAATTTATACCTAGCCGTTTATATCGGTATCCCAATATCACATTACATCTTCAAGCTACCGTATGCAATATCCAAGTTGGAACCTAAATTCAGAAAACAGGCGAAATGTCTGTTACATAATCACTATTGCATCGATTGGTCTGGAGAATTTACACGTGCATCCACCTTCTTAAGGATCCTTCAGCGTTTAGTCCGAGATGGAGATACTATTTACGTTAAAGGACGTGTAAAAGCGAACTACATACGCAAAATCATTCTTCAACTGATTATTAAAATTGGCAAACAACAAGCATTAACTGCAACTGAACTAGCATGCATGCATCATTCGAAATCACCTTCTATTTGTGCTTTATCGACTGTTCCTTATTTATATGATAAATATGTAATTAATAAAATGATAGATATGTAATTGATAAGATTGATAAATAAAGAATTTTAAATTGTGATTATTTTTTTAAGCTTCTGTACATCTGTAATGATATAAATATATAAATATGAGCAATAATTAAAACAGCACATAACGTTTTGTCACGGAATTAAACAACTAAATTTCCTAAATGAAAGTTACTTAAATCTACCCAACAAGTTGGTTTTTATTTGCCTAAGATCACATGTAACTTTTAGTAACTATTTAGCATTTGAGCAATTCAGAAGCATTAATTTGACGATATAAGTGAAAATTCTTGTAATAGTTCTTTATTTACAACCCGTATTATAGATAAAATAGATAGTAATAATTGTGAGGAAATGGGCACTACAACTACTGATAATAGTAATGATAAGGAGAACCGTGGTAGTGTTAACGATTCCTATTACGAACAAATAAACAAACAATTACTATACACGCAACAGTGCTCTGATTGAGGAACTTTTAAATCTTATTAGGCATCAATTAAGTAATTGTATGAACAATTTCAGCTACAAAAGTATGTTGAAATAGGACTTTGCGTTAGTTACGATTTAAATCCTATAATTAGATTGTATTATGTAAATTATAACTCCAAACCATGACAGCAAAGGATTGTGCTAATCAAGAATGATTGGTGTTCCATGGTGGCGCTGGACAAGAGAACTAAAGTAAAAATAATTGAGCCTAAAATACGTGTAAAAGAAACTGCTCCCGATTACATGTATTCTGTAATGACATCATTGGTTTCAAGTGCTACCGGTATCGAAAACTGTGACCAAATTGCACTACGTTTACGAAACGCGAAATTAAAAAATTATTTTATCTAAATGATATACTCAGTTATGAATTAAATGTTATCTTATGTTAGAAGTTGCATTATAAGATCATTTCCTTCTTTATATTGATTTGATGTTATGAATATATTTTCATTGCTGGCGTTGTCTCCCAAATGTTGTGATGGAGGTGCTACCGCAGCTACAATTATTAAAAATAAAAATAATGGCAAGCCAGCAATAAGCATATAACGAAACGTAATCTCACTGATTTAGAAGCTAAATTTATATCATATGTACACAATGTGATTGTTTGTGAAAGAGTAAGTCAGCATAATACAATACCTATAAATATGTTGTATTGGATAAAAACAATATCTTAATGAATTATTTAAAGACAACTTAAATGCAGCCTATTCTTAAGATAAAAATTTCTGTATATGTAACTGTGTTGGAAATATGTCCTTGTGTATTTGAATTTGGAAATATATCTTATTGAAAATATATCTTATTCAAACTATTTAGAGAGGCAACTTAAAATGCAGCTTATTTTTAAGATCAAAATTTATTTCTATTGTGTATATAGAAAATATTAAACGTACAACGTATACCTCACTCGTCTCAGTATCATAACTCACACGTCTTACTTCTCACGTCTCACATCTCATACATCTCA
This sequence comes from Phrixothrix hirtus, assembly GCA_024586415.1. Taxonomy (NCBI): domain Eukaryota; kingdom Metazoa; phylum Arthropoda; class Insecta; order Coleoptera; family Phengodidae; genus Phrixothrix; species Phrixothrix hirtus. The sequence continues at coordinate 3,289 of JAHWXV010458042.1, forward strand.
CGTCCTACACATCTCACGTCTTAGAAGTCTCACGTTAAGCGACTCATACATCTAACGTCTCGCGCGTCTCGCATACATACAGCGCAAATATCTAAATGATTATAAAGTGTATAGTATAATGCTTTTTATTTACTTACTTGTAATCCATCAATGAGAATACATCATGCTTATATTCTCAACTTGTAATGCCATAGACGGTCGTACATTTACACATCATATTCATTAATGGGGAGAAGACAAATCGCAACCACATAATTCTAAAATCACGAACTATCATATATTTGCATATCAGCTTCAATAACTGCAGGGAAATAAAGAACAACCACATTGTCCAACTAATTGCAAACTGAGAACGTAGAATTTTGCATCCGGAAAAGAATATCATCCATATGAGCGACAAAATATACAATTTTCCCTTTCACAAATCACAGCCTGAAATTAACAGATACAATGAAACGGTATAATGAGTGCTACAGGAAACTGCCTCCTAAATACGGGAGAACGGCAGCTCAACGAAGATCTGTTAATATTAACGTATTTTGTGAAATACGTGACAAACCATATCGTAAATAGTGCTTCATTAATCTTCATTCAGAGATGGATTAAGAGGAAAAAAGTGTACATTTAGAGCGGGGTTAAAAAGAAAAAAGGGTGGAGTAGCGGCTAATTCCTGCCTGAACAGTGGTCAAACGCAAATAACGGACATTGCTACAAAACAAGATGTATGGCGAAAAATTAATTGAAGAGACATACCAGCCAATAAATAGATTATTAACGACTATATCCTCCAAATTTGCTAGTGAATGATAACAAAAGATAAATGAAAACGATACGGGAGAAAGTTAACGATCATTTTGATAAAGATCAAGCGCAATCACTGCCTCAAATTCTACCTCCTACAAGATATCCTTAAAATCTCGCTTTCCTCCAACTCCATCTGCTTTTGATCTATCATTGGCGTCATCTGCTTTCATGTATAATCGTGCCGCTAACGCTACAGAAACGAATAATTCTGATCCTAAACAAGAACTTTCTCAAGATATGGAATCCATTTCCAAATTTGAAGGTTATTTAAATCAATCACCACAGCTACCACAAATCTCATCATCGCCATCTCAATCAATAAACGAAGATGATAGCGGCAGCGGAGGTTCAAGCGCTAGTATTGTTGGTGCTTTGCAAACAGCACGTTGAATGTATAAAAAGCAGATATCTAAGAAACCAAAATATATAAAAAAATAAGAAAGGCTGTAGCATATTATTCGAACCGGCTAACAATAAAAATGTCGAATATAAATATTAGGATAATGTTCACGAATCAATAACGGAATTACGTATACTATGTGCAGAAAAGCAAGCCGGAGACACTGGAGTTGATAGTGGGATCATTGCAATCATCAAAGAGTTAGTCGCATCTGGATATATAAAGATGTCCGAAATCGATGCTTTCCTTCAAAACATAAATCAATTAAGCATTTCAATCAAAAGTTCCTTCTCATCATGACTTAACGAGTTTGGTCGTTTCGAGTTCATGTCGGATCAGCAGAGAATTGCCATAAAAGGCAAGCCTGGAATAAAGGGTGAATTTATACTTGGCGGTTTCTATGAGTTTGAACTTCTTGCTTGTTGGAGAAAACTTTGAAGCGTCGACCGCGAGCTAGGATGGTATTGGTGAAGCGATTAGGATTAAAAGCCCTAGTTGGGCAATGAAACAAATATTTTTATATAATTTTAATATTCCAGATACCATAAATTGTTATTATTTAATGCTGTTCTTGTTTATGCAAGATACGAGGGGCACTATTTATATTGTGAGCAATGGCAACACTGCGCGTTAAAGACGCCATTTAACATTTGTAATGGAAAGTTTGGCATTTTTGAATATAACCTTATTCAGAACATTTTGACATTTGGGCGTGATTAGTGGTATTTATAGTGACTTACAAATTATGCCTCAGCGTAAAAATGGAATTAACTCGTGTAAATTGCCGTTAGATGATTTATTACGAATTTCGACGTCGATTATCTGGACAAGAGTGCATCGATTAACTTACTTCCACTTTTGGTGATAAATCCTCATGCTTTGCCACTGTGAAGTTCTGGCATAACGAGTTTAATTGTGGCCGCCGTTCGCTTACCGACGAAAGTTGTAAGTGTCCAAAATCAGTTGTGCCGTAAGACATAGATGCTCTGCAAATACTAATAATGCAAGATAGTCATGTGACATATTGTGAGATTGAAGTAACCTAATAGATTAATTCAATCAGCATATATAACATATTGCATAAACATTTAACCGTGAAAAAGGTTTGTTCCCGTTAAATCCCACATAATTTGAAAACATCTTAAAAGATGGCCGTGTCGATTGGTGCAAGCAAATGCTTACGAAATATAATGGCGGTGCTTCAAAAGACTTATATAATACTGTAACATGTGACAAATCATGGATATATGCGTATGATCCGGAAAATAAATGCGTCCAGTACCCTAGATTCCCTATTACTTCTTGAAGACGTTTACCCATTGAATTAAAATTTTCTCAAGCTTTTCGACCTCTAAATCTATCTCATACTCTTTGCGCGTGATGGTATAATTGTTGGGATGTTCGCAAATGATTTGCGTTTTCAATATCACTGCATTCCCCTACAATCGAGCCTCATAAATTTTCGTTCGGATTAAGATCGAGTGATTTAACGGCCAATTAAGTAATTTTAATAATGGCTGTCTATGGTTTAGAAACCACTCTTCAACCGATTTTGATTTTTGCACAGCACTATTATCGTAAACGAATAAAATTATTTGGAGTTCGGGATATAATATTCGCATCCTAGGAAGCATAACTGTTTCTAGAATATCAATATATTCGTCAGCATTCATTCTTGTACTTGTGAACACACGTGCGTCTGGCCTATTAGAGGTCATCCATCCCCACATGCTTAATATAACACCGCCACTGTGTTTCAATCGTAAAACATTTCCCATTTATAGTGTGTATTGGATAATTGCCATAATGGTTTGTTAGATCATGTGTTCGTTTTAAACACCTTCTCACCAGAAAATATAACTGATACCCAATTCCTATTTAAATTTTGTTCGGCAAAAGTTAATCTTTTGTGAGCATAATTTTGAATAAAATCGCATTTTCTAGCAGATTTTCGATAGTGTAAGCCAGGATGAAGGCAACATACGACTGTTTGAATGCTGCAGTTTAAATTTAAATTAACTTTCACTGCACGTGCACCAAAAGGGTCATTCAATTTATAATTATTAATATTATTTTTGTCAACTGCTATTAATATTTTGTCTCTACCATACTTTCCAATTTAGTTACTTTGAAGAGGTCCATTGGCCCCATCTAATACTTGTCTGGTCTGAAACATTATTTAAAAACAATCTTTTAGTTTATTTTTAAATGCTGTGAACACACTGGAGTTAAAATGTTTAGGCGCTCGTTTCAAGAATTTCCCACAATCGGTCATCGGTTGTGTGGAGGCAATAAACGCCTTCCAAACTTTAAATTCTTAATAAATTTTTAGCAAACATTTTTTACCATATGAGCTTCGAGTACCTTCGTGCGTTACGAGCACGTACTGTTTTAGCGTGCATTTCGCCAGTTCGCACGTAACATTTGCAAGCAGTGGACCTGTATTTATTGTTAGGGAGTTATTGACCCCAAGCGACCATTTTAATAACAAAAATATTTCCATTATTTTTTAAAACCATATTATCTAGTAGGTAAGAGAAACGTATAATGTAATGGCTAAAAGAAACAAAAATTTACTAGAAGACGAAGAACATTTAGAGCGTAAGCTACATGAACACAGAAGAGGAATATTTTCCTGAACAAGAGGAATAAACTAGCAGTCATGAAGATTTTTGAGGAAGAACATTTAGAGCGTAAGCTACACTAACACAGAAGAGGAGTATTTTTCTGAACAAGAGGAATGAATCATAAGTGATGAAGGTATTCTGTTGTTACATATGAAATCAAAATATTATAGTGAAAAAAAATACTTAATAGACATGAGGACATTATTCATAACTAAAATAAACTGCTGGCAGCTCAGAATGTCAAGACTTGACAACACAACATAGTATCTTAGTTGCTCAAAAACTGTTTGCAAAGATGTTCAAATTCCACAAGATTCAAATCATCTATTTTTATCATATATATGCTCGAAAGAATTGTGTCATACACAAAACAAAATTCTATCTATCCAAAATAATTATACAAGAGATAGAGATATTTTGTAAATAAAAGTATTAGAAATGAAAGCCTTGATAGAGAGTCTGTACATGATGGGGGTATTCAAAAATAGAAGACGTATTTAGTTCGGACGATACTGTTCGAAAATTTCGATTTTTAAGATTTAACGATATAAATACTTGTGAAAAATTGCCTCGTTCAATAATCTCACAGCTATAAGGAACCTTTTTCAAAATTTTGTACAAAAATATCAATATTGTTACTCAGTTAGCGAATGTGTCACAATTGACGAAATAAACGGAATAAACTCGCAACTAATATTAAAAAATATATTCAAATCAGGAGATGACTCGTAAGAATTACATAAAATTGATGGCAGTTTCATTGTTTTTAATACGATAACTTTATTGCCCCGAGAATTAAAGAGCACAATATAATGCCTTATATCATCACCTCTTCAAAACATAAACAGTAATAATGAATCAAATGAACCGCCAAAAAAGAGACCCTGTGTTCATTGCTCTTGTATATAATATTTTTATAGAAAAATATATGTCCAGTTATTTGCCACGATTACAAAGATAATATGTAAAGTGAAACTGATTATTTTATTCATTTCTTGTTTTGTTTTCATATATTTTTTGTAAAGCATAAGAAGAGTTTTTATTTAGCTTTTATTTTGTACTTATAAAAAAATAAAAGGTTTAGTTCCTATATTTCCAATGATGAATAAAAAAGCTTTTCACCATTTTAATTTTAGTTCTTATGAATTTGGAGTCATATTATTTTATTACTTTCTCGTACCCTATTTTCGATCATGTCGAAATATTAGTGAAAATGCACGTTTTGCGTCACCTGAGCCCAAAACACGAGTTTTTAGAAATTGTTGTGTCTGTGTGTATGTGTGTGTGTCTGAGTGTGAACAGGATATCTCGAAAATATAAAGTCATAGATAAAGCAAAATTCTATATTTACGTTTGTAGTGATCCCGAGATACAACTCCTACAATTTTACTGAAATCGGACAACCAAAATCAGATTTAACGATTCTTTTAACTTACCATATTTCTTAGACAATTAATTTCTTTTCATATCATCTAGGCGGTTTCTTAGAAAATTTTCTATAAAGCGAGTAACCAGAAATACTTTAACCGTTAACTATGAATCAAATAACTATGAAACTAAAAATCCTATCCAGATGAAAAATGTGTATCTGAGTTCATAGCCTTTCTATGCTAAATCAAGAATTTGATTAAAATTGAATAACCGAAAGTCACTTGATTTTCGTCATTTTCAAATATTTTTCGTATTTTTCGTTTTTTGCGATTTTCGTGAAATTGAGTGTAACGATTTTTCTAAACCTTAGTAAATTTATTAGTTATTTAATTCTGTTTTATACGAACAAATCGGTTTTTCTAATACATTTCCGAAAATCGAGTACCCGGATGTATTTAAATTATTAATTGTGAACTACACATCTTAAAAACAAAGCATCGTATAAAAATCACATTTTGTATTTAAATTTAGTATTTTTCTAATACACTCTAAGTTAAAATCTAAAGACCGGAAGTGCCATTTTGTTCTTGCGATTTTTAGAATTTTTGCGAATTTCTCGAAAACGGCTATAAGAATTATTTTAAAAATGCCGTGTTTCTTGCGCCTACAATCTCTTTTATGTGAATTTATCGGTTTTTATGAAAAAAATCGTTGAAGCGACTTAGCAAGGAAAATTTCCGAACTTAAGCAGTCTTTTGCGTGTCTAGTAATTTGGATGAGTGATTATTGCAATCATCGTTCCTAAAATAAACATAAATAATATTTTACTCATTTTTAAACATAATTTGCGTATCTATAATACGTAAGAAAAATTCGTGTGCTATCGTACCCCAAATTTTTTTATTAGTTTCAATGCAAAGTCTTAACATTAATCTAATTTAAATTTAAATTTACAGTGGCTCGAATTAATAATCGGACAGGACAATTACTTCAACATTATTGACCGATATACATATGTCTCCATAATAGAATTATTGCAAAACTTGTTTTTGACTACTTTAAACCATCTATTCTAGTTAGCAGAAACATATATCCAATTGATTTTATGCACATCGTTTTTTACATAGCATGTGCGGAAGTAAATAATCCCGAAATTTGAGCTGGAAAAAATATTCGGACGCTGCCAGTTTACGTTATTGAAATTTGTAAACATAACGTCTAACAGATATCTAAGACTCAGTTTAACTTATGATTTTGTCGATATCAGACATAGTATTACGAAAAATGGAACGAAAAACGTAATATACGTCGTTATAGCGTTGTCAAATAATTATTTATCATTATAAAAGACAAAAATTATATCGATAAAATCTGCACTGTTAAAAATGAGTAAAAGCATAGTAGGAGATATTAGCTTTATTCGCGGTAACGATTCCTGATCAGTCGGAGCCAAATTCGCACTTCGATTTTCAGCGTTGCTGTGAACGCTGCAAATCGGAGTGCACAGACGAATTTGACTCTGACTGATCAAGGATCGTTACTGCGAATAAAGCTATTATTAAGATTAAATTGAATCAATACTATAGAAGGGACGTTCAAACAAATTAAACAATCGAGAGAAATGTAAAATTCACAGAAAACTAAAGGAAATCCTAAGGAAAGTGAAATAAAAATGAGTGCGAAATTACTTCAAAAAGCTTGAAAAAAGTACATCCAGACACAATGCGCAGCATGGTTACAATGGCAGGGTACGGTGTAGAAAACCGTACATAATCGAAATAAATCGTAAGAAAGATTGAACTGTACCATAAGAAATAATAAACTTAGTGGAATAACGTTATATTGGTTGATGAGAGCAAACTTATATTGTTCTGCGTCCATGGGATCCAAAAAGATTGAGTTTGCTGTCATTCAAAAATATAACATTATTCCACCAAATTTCTTGTTTTCTTACGTATGTATTCTTTAGTAAAGTCCAATCGTTTCTTACGACTTGTTTCGTTTACGTACGGTTCTTTTCGCGGATCTCTGCCATTGTTACCATGCTTTTTTAACTTATTGTGTACTGTGTCTAGATGCTCTTTTTTACCAATTTTTTCAAGTAATTTTGCAGTAAATTTTATGTCAGTTTCATTAGGATTTTCTTGTATTTTTCTGAGAATTTTATGTTCACCTCGATTTCCTAATTTGTTTGGAAAAACCTTTTGTAGTAGTGATTCAATTCGATCTTCATGAATATCCATATCTCTTAATAATATCCCTTACTGTACTTTTACTTATTTTTAGCAGTTCAATTTTTTATCGATATGATATTTGCTTTTCGTAATGATTAATAATTAGTTGATGACACTATAACAACGTAGTTTTGCTTTTTTCTACACTTTTTTCGCGATACTGTGCCTGATGTTCAAGTCACAAGTTAGACTATTTGTTAGACATTATGTTTACTAACAATATAAATTCCAATAACATCGTATTACGTGAAACGCCTTCTATAGGTACCGTGAGTAAACTAGTAATGTCCGAATTTTTTTCAACCTCGAATTTCGGAACTCTGCTTCAGCACACGTTATGTAAAAAACGTTATGCATAAAATGAATTGAATTTATATTTCTTTTAACTTGAATATGGAGCAATAATGTTGGAGGAATTATATCGTATCCAAATACTAATTCGAGCCACTGCATACATCCAAAACGAATGTAATATTTTTACATACTACGTATAGTTTCAAAAATGTAACTGGTAAACGTTGAGTTTCAAGACTGGTAACCCGATATCATGCCGTATTACCGAGAGCACTGACTCATGTAGTTATTTTGACAAACAAATTTAAACTAATTCAAAATATTTTAATTAAGGACGTTCAATAACGATCTAATTAAAAGCCACTGTATTTGTAGAAATTAAGATCCATATGGTCATTTAAATAAATACAATGCAAAAGTTGTTAGATATTTATACATGTCAGGGAAGTTGGCATGCCCACCCTAAAAGTTTGATTTCAAACACATACCAATCGTTAGTTCTTCATTAGTTTACGTTAGTTCTTCTACTTCTAACATTAGTTCCAATCAAATGACTTACTTATTTAAACAATAAATTGGGCAGGCTAACTTCCCCATTGTCTGCCCACTATCGCAAAGTTAAAAGTTTTTTAACTAAAACCAGAAATACCATGTTAGTTCTTGATAGTTCTCACTATATAAGCTTTAGTTCCGCAAACATAAACAAAATTATATCAAAATATTTGGGCTGGCTAACCTCCCCGTTACCTGCCCACTATCGCCAACTTAATGTTTTATAACTAAAAACTACAATGGCATATTAGTTCTTGATATTTCTCAGCATATAAGCGTTAGTTACGCAAAAATAACCAAAATATAGCAAAATAATTCGACAGACTGACTTTCACATTACCTTCCAACGTGGCTAAATTAGTGTTTTTGAGTAAAAATAGAAATATCACGTTAGGTCTTGATTGTTCTGACTATATAAGCGTTAGTTTCTCAAAAATAAACAAAATACAGCAAAATATTTGGGTAGGCTAACTTCCTATTGGCTTCCCATTATCGCTAAGTTAATATTTTCTTAACTAAAAACTGCAATAGCATGTTAGCGCTTGATAGTTCTCATTACATAAGCGTTAGTTCCGCAAAAATAAATAAAACGCAGCAAAATATTTGGACAGGAAATCTTCAGCGTTTTACTGACCACTATCGCTAAATTAATTTTTTTGACTAAAAATAGAAATATCACGTTAGTTCTTGATAGTTCTCGCTAAATAAGCTTTAGTTCCGCAATAATAATTATATTCTGGCAAAATATTTCAGCAGGCTAACTTCCCCATTGCTTGATCACTATCGCCAAGTTAATGTTTTTTAACTAAAAACTGCAATGGCATATTAGTCCTTGATGGTTCTGAGTATATAAGCGTTAGTTCCGCTAAATCACCCAAAATATAGCAAACTAATTAGACCGACTCGCCCGCAATACCTCCCGATGTGGCTAAGTTAGTGTCTTTTGAGTAAAAAAAGGAAATACCACGTTAGTTCGTGATAGTTTTCATGAAATAAGTGTTGGTTCTGCAAAAATAAACATACTATAGCAAAACCTTTGGGCAGGCTATCTTCCGTATTACTGCTTACTGTCGCCAAATTAATCTTTTTTAACTAAAAATAGAAATATGACTTTAGTTCTTGATAGTTTTCGCTACATAGGTTACAGTTCCGAGAAAGTAAATGAAACAGCAAGATGGAGAAATTAGTCAATCTTCCCCATTAACTGCCCATATACCGATAAAGCAAATATCTATACATAAATAGCATACTGTTGTTAATTCCTATTAGTTTTATACTAACGTCGCTAGTTTCGATACAAAATCTCTTTTTTTTATTCAAAATACTTTCGCACAGCACAAAACACATATTATTTATACATTAAAATGTATTTTAACCGTGAAGTATTTGACATGAACTTATTGGTTTTTATTATTTATGCGTATTTTTGCGTTCATTTATAACATTTTTAACAATATTAATAATGTTATTGAAGAAAGTAGAAAAATGCAATAAACTTTATTATTGATGAACTATATTTTCATAAAATTTTATAAACTTTAAACGAAGAAATAAAAATTATTTTTGTTAGAGGGAAATAGGGACATTGTTCGTCCTGGCCTATGTGTCGTAGTGTTATTTAATATTATTTTAATTTAAATTATTACATTGTGTGATTGACCTCTTATTTCGAAGGACGGATAAGATGCAATCGATCTAGTTTCAATAATAAACGAATTATAAATTTGAATTGATTTTAATTATTTTTAATCAATACATACAGGGTTGCTTTAAAATACTTTCAATTAATTGCTTATTCTTTATGCCCCATATATTCACAAAAAAGTAATAATAAATGCTTTAGTTTGGGCACAATCAAATTTAGAAAATTCTTGGAAAAAATATTTGAGAATTTCTGATTTGCAATATGTATCGTCACAAGTTTTATACCGGTTATTATGACATCATATATGTAATTGAAATTGGAATACGTTTTTGTATCTTCTGTTGAAGTTTGGAAACAATTACAAGCTGTTCAACATTACGTAGATAATTCAAAATTATTTATTACTCAATTTCGGAAATATTAAAAATAAAAATAAGTGCATAACAAGGGAATTTTTTTCTAGACAGGAAAACAAGCTTTTACATTTAAAAAGAACTTACCTGGGTGCTTTACGGTAATCGCAATTGGTAATTTTTTTTGCGTTGGCCGCTAGAAACAATTGTATTAAATTTAAATGTTATCACGATTATTTGTTTGTAAGTTAAACTGTCTTTGATGATTTTCATACAACGCCCGAATGATATTTTTTAAGATTGCTTGCAAATAAAAATTAGGTCATTTATTTCTGGTAGTATAGGTCAAGCACCCATTTATTAGTAAATAGAGTTATGCAAATACATTGCTATTTTTCTTGTGTTTGTAAGGAATAATTGTGACAAATCTCAGTAGTTCACAAAATGTTTTTATGTAAAAAATTTTTCTGAAAAGGCTTAATGGAATTTAATAATCTCAAACATATGTTTCTCTAATACATAGAGTTGGCCATTTTAGTTTCAACGACTATTTCAAAACAACGCTGTATACACAATAATTTTTACAAATAATAATAAATAAAAAAATACATAAATTTACGTAATTGCCTAAATAAACCCAAATAAATATTATTTTCTGAATAAGATAAAGTTTAATGATCTTTAATAATAGACTTCAAACTTTTACCTGAATTAGCTTAACTGTTATAAGACATTTTAAAATTCCAAATGTAATTGTTACTCACTTTGCGACACGTTAATTGTTACATTAATTTACTCAAGGTACCTTAATCTATACAAAAATGGCGAATTGTGAGAACAATTTTAAAAGCGTCGTTAAATAAGACGTTCATTTAATGTTCATATGTTGATTTCATATCACAAGCGTGAATTACAAGAATGAATTTAATTTCGCTTGAGATGAAATCAAAAACATTGTTAAAATGGATATATAGTAAAATAAACAATGATAGCATAAGCCATGAGCAAAGATTATTTCATCAATACCGTCCAGGCAAAATTAGTACAGTATTTTTTCAAATATTACAAAAACTTATAGAATAAAATAATATTATGTAGAAAATAAAAAAAACAAAAACTTTATAAAAATAAAAAAACACAATAATTATAGTTCAAAATAAACAAATCAGGCAAATTTTTGAATGTTGGTAACATCATAACTAATGATTCTAAATTAAAACAATTTTTCAACTATATAAACTAAAAGATGAGGTTATGTACTGTGAAGATTGTCCCACACTTGTAGTATTTGTTTAGATAAATCGTCTGCTTGCTCCCAGACTCCGTTTTTTCTTTCGTAGTGGGCTACATAGTGACCGGAACGGTATGCAACGACACCTGCTAAGGCATATTTTTTTCCGCAAAGCGTTAACACGGGTGGTATTTCTTTTAAAAAATAATTTTTATTTAATGTACTGCTTATATAATTTATTAAATTAGGGTAAGACAGATAATCCACGCCAATTACAATATGATCTGAAAATGTGTATTATATATAAGTTTTCTGCGCCACAAGGAAATGGACAGATTCTTGTACCACAGTTTATGTTGTGTTTCTAGTACTGCCCTATCTAAAGCGATAAATCCCTTGTCGAATAAAATATTAATATTTGTTTCCAACACATTTATTATTTCAATTTTTTGTTTTAGACAACGTGTAGAGCTACACTGGCGTGTAGTAATTGCTGAAGGTACTTCATCCAATAGTTTTTTTCCAAGTTGGATGCGTTACTCCAACAATCTAATTGATCGGCACAGATCTTCATTGTTCTTCGGTTCGTTACTTCCTCCGGTAACACCAGTTTATTTTGCCTTTTTAGCACTTTTGAAAGTGCTTTAGCTCTTAACTTGTACGTATTTTTTACTGCCCCTTCAACTGCTAAAGATCTACTTGTTTTCAATAGAACGTTGTTT
>JAHWXV010458098.1:0-11449 GCA_024586415.1 Phrixothrix hirtus
ACTACTTACATTATTTCGTAGGTAATGTACCTACGTGCCTACTTTCACTTGGTAGGGATTATTTCCAACTCTCATTAAGAAGGAATGTTAATACATTACAAAATACTAAGAACTGTTTTTATCTAAATTGCTGCAAATTCCGACAATTTTTTTACTTTGAAGTTGACAGATTTGTATAATTCCGACATTTTTATAAATAAAAGATATTCTTGTTTAAAGTCGATAAACGCTACTGTTTTCGAGAAAAATCTACTTGAAAATGTTTTGCTATGATTAGCAATTAATAACAACAAAACCCATATTCTTTTATCTGCGGTAATTCAGTTTTAAGCGGTAAAAATTACTTCTAAAGGTGGACCTGTTTTGAACCACATTGAGGGTTTCATATAGTAGGAGTAGACCGATTTTAATGAAACAAACTTTAGAATGTTCTCTATAATGAGGAATAAAAATACGATTTTTTTCATACTGATGATGGTGATGGTGAAAGCCACCCCTGAGAAGAATTAAAAGTAGTAAATGTACCTTCAATTAATAAAGTTTGTTCTTTTAAAAGAAATACATGTTATAGACAAATCTAAATCAAAATCGACAAGTTTTCATATAATGCTGAAAAGTGGCTGTAAATGGGGTTTCAACCTATAATAGGATTTTAAATCTATTTTAATACTGTTTTTTTTTATAAAAATCGTTTATTTACGCATAGAACCTTGCTAATCGTGATTGCAATTTAATTCTTTAATGCCCCATGAACGGGTAAATCACCCTATTCATAAAGTGTGTTAAAATAACTAATAACGAAAGTAAAATGATCATATTCGATAAAATATAAAAAAATCCTTAATGAATATGGCCCCAAAAGTTAATCTCTTTCTAGATATACCCTAAAGCGAGCGATTCTTGTGTTGATGTACGTATACGAATCAAATAAATTGCTGCCACAGTATAATTTATATAGGTGTTTTACATTTAATTTAATAATGTAAGTGATGTTTACAAAAATTAATATTGTACTGTGCATCTCATAGTCAAAGTAAACCACCCCTACACTACAAATACACTAAACGTTAATTATAAGCAAAATTTTTAATCATAATATTAAAAAATTCGTTATAAAGCTCTCCGTTTTACCATATGTATACTAAATCTAAGGTATACTAATGTATGAAAATGCAGATTATTAGAAAGAAACAGCTATCTTAGCTTCATGATAGGGAAAGCTTCCGTGAAAGCATTGTAAACTGTCTTGACAGCATCACATTATTTGTACATCTTTTAGAATTAGACATAACAATAACAATTATAGGTGAGGTTTGGCTTGAGTTTACAACATCGATATGGGTTCAGAATTGACAATTTTCTATTGTATTGCAGTTTATGCATAATTTATGATAACGAAACTTGGTGAAATAAATGTTTAAATTTTTGTGTATGTCCAATTGGAAATAACATTAATATTGTACTTATATAATGGTAAAAATATAGTATTATCTATAATGAGCTATATGCACTATTTTCGGTAGTTTGAACAATAATAATACGCATCAAAAAAATGTTCAAAGCATAAGGAAATTTTACACCATGAACATCGGATGATAGCAACGTTTTTGCAGTCTGAAATGTCACAATGCGTCTTACAAGAATCTCCAAAACAAAAATCAGCAATATTGTCGAATAAGTTTGGTTTTTCTTCGATGTATCCACTTTTATACCAGGAGTATCTAAAAAGGTTTATGTATCTTGGCGATGATAACTAATTGTGAACCTGAGATTGCAATTTGATAATATTATTTCGTAAATGTAGATTAATATTAGAATTCATTAATAGTATGCTATCCGAGCAATGTCGAACGAAGTTTTTTCAAATACTGAATCCAAATACGTCTAGATGTTGTACTTTTCCTGTTGTCTCAGCTGGTGTTATTTTAAAATTCGCATTTCTATTGAAGGACGTCGCTTCAGCAACGACTTGTGGACAGTGGCCACTCCAGGAGTCGAGCAATAACACGACTTTTTGTAAGTTCTAAACTTTTTACTAATTTTCGTTAAGTAGTTTTAATAATGAAAAATGTTTGATTTATTAATTACAATTTTCAAGGCGTTTACATTAAAAAAATTCTGTGCGACAACGATTGCCTATTTTGATGACATTAGTACATGGTTCATCGCGTGAGTAAGATTCCGAAAACTTATTTCAATGTCTCAAAACGCTCCAAGAAAATGATTTGTACGTCAATGAAAGAAATCCTCCTTTACCAAAAATGAAATTGGCTACTTAGGCTATCTGATTCGGTTTAACCAAATTTCGAAAGATCCCAAAAAGACTAATGCTATTAAGAAAATGTCAAGGCCTAAAAATGTAGTTGAAGTTCGAAATTTTTTAGGCATGATTATTTACTACTCTAGATTCCTCCAACTTGTCGACAGTGACAGCAACACTTCGAAAACTCTTAATGAAAGATGCAAAATTGTTTTGGTCTAGAATGTGAATCTGCGGTTCTAAAATTAAAATCGGAAATTTTGAGTGACCACGTTGTTGTTTCGTTCGATCCGACTTTTCCGGTAATTCTTTCGAAGGATGCTAGCTATCTAACACAACAGATAACAATCTGACACAGGCAGAGCAAAACTATTCGTAATTAGATCGAGAAGCCCTTGATATCATGTTCGTTATTAGCCATTTTTAACAATATTTAGTTGGAAGAAATTTTACATTTGTTACAGATAATCAACCATTAGCGCGTATTTTCCATCCTAAAGCAAAAATGTCAAAAACCACTTCCACAAAATTTACTCGATACACTTTATTTTTATTCAGTTTCGATTTTAAAATTCAAGTTAAAAATGGCATTGAAAATAAAAATTCAGATTGCCTTTCGAGAGCACCGATATAATCAAGTGATCAAATTTCTTTTGACAGCTTGCTAAATGAAGAGATGCACGCTGTATCAAATGACTATTTTTGACATTTCGACAGACACTAAAATTCCGAGCGTATCACGAAAGAAACTGCTAAAGATACAGAAATACAAGAACTCATTTAAAAATTAAATTCGACTTCAACAGATTCTCCGTTTACAATCCACCATAGTATTCTGTTTCGAGACCAACGTGTTGTGATCTCAAAATTAATACAGGAGCTAATACTTCAAGAGTTACATGTTTCTCATTTGGGCATTACAATAATGAAACAACTTAGTAGGAGATATTGGTTCTGGAAAAGCATCGACAGAGATAGAGAACTTCGTAAAAGCATACCAGAATGTATGAAAATCAAATGTGTTCATCTAAAGTGCCAGTCCATCACTGGGAAACGCTAGCTGAAAATTGGGACAAAATTCATATTGACTATGCAGGTCCGATTGATGAACAACATTTTTTCATAGTTTTAGATGCAAAATCAGAACAGTTCAAATTTAATTAAGCTTTTATATAGAATATTTTAGACACACGGATATCGAAAGCAAATCGTCTCCGACAATGCAGCAATCTTCATCAATGAACAATTTATAGATTACTACCATGATCTTGGAACTAAGCAGAAATTCTTAGCTCCAGGTCATTCCGCAACAAATGGCTTGGCTGAAAGAAATGTTCAGATCTTAAAACGACGCTTAGAAGCAGTGAAGAATGAAAAACTTCTAATATCTAACAAACTACAAACAATTTTATTACGTTATAGAGCAACACCTCTTATAGATGGGAAATTATCAGCCGAAAATTAACTTCACAGAAAGCTCCCAATTCGATTAGATGCCATTCAATCACAGTTTGAATTCCCCTCAATTTTAGCACCTCCACCCGATTGTTCACTTCAAGAGGGAGAGAGAGTTCCGGCCAAATTCTTTGCAGATAATAAAGTTCTATGCAAGCCAGGTATAGTTATTAAAAGTTTCTGGAAACTGCATTATTTAGTGGAATTAGATGAAAGTCGCAAATTTAAACGTCGCATCAACCGGCTGCAAAAGAATAAACTGAAGAAGTCTGTTCAATTTCAAACGTATACACTAGAGCTTTTTCGAAACGAATCTGGCAAAAATGATGGACACATGCAACGAGTTCTATAAGCACCACTTCCAGACGGTCCAGTTCCAGAAACACCAGCTCTAGAAGTACCAATTCAAAATGCTCTAATATTACGTCGCTCTGGAAGAGCACGTTGTTTTAACGTTGTTGGTAGTGATTTTATAAATGACAAAATAATTATTAAATTGTTAACAGTTTCCGTTTTGATGTAATTACAGAAAGTTAGTAAAGAGTTTAAAGTGTTTCTGTACATTACAATTGTATGGAAGTATAACGTGACGTAATACACGGGCTTAATTTCAAAAAGTACCAATTCACTAGGTGACCTCACAACAAAAATGTAACCATAAAATACTTTATGCCCGGTCACACGTTCATGGCAGTGGACTTGTTCCACCATCAAATGGAACTGTCTTAAGCGAAAAAAAGTTTATGATTTCGATAATTTTGTTAATGTAGTACAACAAGGTAATTCTTCAAAAGTTCATGTAATCAAAATGCAATTAATCAGTTTTATAACTTTATAGACTATACTTCAAAATTCAAGTTACAAAAACTGGCTTGTTGAGTACATTTGACTGATATTATGTCACTTTATTTTAAAAGAGGAAACAGATTTTTTTTCATATAAAACAGACTTTTAGAATGAATATGAGGATCTCCAAGATATTTTTATTTTAAAGCATGTGGAAGGTATGTTGTCTAAGCCTACACCATCCACAAGTCGTGGGGCGAATTAGATAGAAAAACTACCTTAATTAAAAAGTTGAGATCGCATATCCCTCAAAATCATCTACAGTTCTGAGAAGAATTGCCAGTTGGTTGTAACATTAATGAAGATGATAACGTATAATTCATATGTATAATTAGCTTACTATGTAGTTTTATTAAATAGGAAGTTTTCTTTAATAGAAATATACTTACATTTATTTCAAATTAGGACGAATCGGTTTAGCATAAATAATATGTGATACATAATGAAACAGTCCTGTCTATCTACGGTCATCGCCTAATAATTGCCTTATCTATTTTCTGTACCACGCGCATATACATACCAAGAGGCAAATAATAGAATCAACCGTTTAGGTTTTCTAGGAAACATACATTAAAAGTTAAATATCTTAAAACTGTAATTTTTCAGATAGGGCATCTTATTTTAGGAATGCAGTATAGGCATATATAGAAAAAATATAGGTTTAATTATTAACATTGTTCCACCAATATATATTGCCTTGTTTTGACAACATACCTTTCATTATAAAATTGTGTTATTTTGAAATATATTTTCTATAACATTGATAATACAATTGCATAAACAGTGGTAAAACGCTTATAAATTAACCATATTAAAGGGATATGTCAATAAGTATTGGTTTTGAAATATTATTTATTAAATTTTGACACTGTTTGTAGATAAATATTAATAAATTGAATTAATAAGGTTGTTACCCCGTCATAATTGTCATTTGAAACAATTTTATGTTGAAATTAGAAGAAGTATAAATAAAGTACATCAATTAATTACAGTTAAATAAACATAGAATTAGGGATGGAATGGTCATTTAAAATTATTTCTTATGAAAATGCAAAAACACAAATTTTATTTTAAAATGCTCTACAACGTATTTTTTTTTTAAATAAATCGCGTTATATTAAGGGTAGTATTTGTCTATTTAAATTTTTCTTAAGGGTAGTTCCTACCCTTGAAACAAGTTGAAAATATTGAAAAAAATCAAGCTTTGATTGAGATGAATGTTATTATTTTAGCGTTTGCTCCATTCCAATCGGTCTACTGTTTCTATGTGAATTGCCAAAATGATCGCATACAACTTCAAATTTGGGGGTGATTTTAACCCCATCAAACTGTTTTAGAGCATTTAAAAAATGTGCGTTCCTTGTATTTTAGTTGTGTACAGCATATTCACATTTCATCAAAATGGGAGTCATGTAACTGTTAAAAGTAGTTCAGTTTTGCAAATGTAAAAAATCCTTTAGGGAACTATAAAAGTTCAACCCGCGTCTCTTCTAAAAATTAACAGAGCGAGATAAAATTGTATATGATTATTTTGATTTTAAACTTTATTCATCTAATAAGTTCTATAGACTGACGGAGGGACCAGAGTGTTAACGTAATACATTTATTTAATAATCAAGGTCCAGCTTTTATATAAGCTGTAGGTAGTGCGAAAAGCGTTCCTTTATTTACCCAAAATGTAAATGCAAGCAGTGTTGTTTATTTATTGGAGAATAAAATTTATTTGTGTAATTGTTTTATTTGTAGCGCATTAGGTTTTGCGGTTGTTTGAATAGCGTAGGTAATATTTCCACTTTATAACTTTTTCCTATTAATTAGATTTCTACAAACTGCGGTTCCATCAGTAGAGGCATTGGAACATTGTAACTTCAATTCGTCCGACCTCATCATCCCGGACACCTGAAAGTCGTGCCCGTTTCGAGTAGAGTTGCAAGCTATGACGCCGCGTAAGGTGCAACGAGATTTATATTTGTGTAATTTGAATTTTAAACAACGTTTTAATTGTGACTATTATGATAACAATTAAATTTATTTTAATGATCAAATGGAATAAAATTCTCTAATTTGAGTCTAGGTATTTACGACCTTTTGGGTCCTAAAATAATTGACATGTCATATTATAAATTTGAAAATACGGCTCGTTCGTTTTTAAATTATTTGTGAATACAGAATTAAGTATAACAACTATTTCAATTGTCATATTTAGAATAAGTACCTGTCACGTACAGTTATTTATTAGAAAATTCCTTTGATCGATCCAGCTCATGAATTTTGTTAGCAATTAAAATAATTTGTTATAATTTCTTTAATATATTTAGATAAATAAATAAAGTACTAGAAATGCATCTTTAGTTTTTTTGTATAACAAATTGCATTTATTAATTTGAACTCAATATACGAGTATAGTGCTTCCAATAATTGTTTTGTTATTTGTATTGATTTAATTTTAGTACTTTTATTATTTTTTACATTGTATATATTTATTTTTAACTAGACTGCAAAAACTGAAACGTTAAGTTACATCAAATAGCATAGTCTTTCATTTTACTGTAAACATTGTAA
Organism: Phrixothrix hirtus; assembly: GCA_024586415.1. NCBI lineage: Eukaryota > Metazoa > Arthropoda > Insecta > Coleoptera > Phengodidae > Phrixothrix > Phrixothrix hirtus. Next base: position 7,124 of record JAHWXV010458098.1, read on the forward strand.
CATAAACATCGTTATCACTTGAATTTCATTAATGATCTAAAATAAGGACTACTGGAATTTTACGTAACAAATGTAAAATGTCTATTGATTTTTCAATTAAAGTGGTAAATAAACATATTTTTATATAATTGTAATAATACCATAACTATATAAAACAGAAACATTTACAGAAAATGTTTGATTACATTACATTACATAGCAAAAAGTGTGAACGCAAATACCGAGGCTGCCGTAAGCTGCGTAAGTAATAACATTAAGCATAAATGCACCTACGCACGGCCCGTTCTCCCTTCAGTTGTACGTCAGCGCCCCATTCCCTATTGTGAAGATTTAGCTTTATGTCTTGGCTTTTAATTTTAAATATTAACCAAATCGAGTTTAGCCTGATTATTAACTTTATTTATCATACAGAGTGTGACGTAAGTTATAAAAAAAATGTAACCACCCGTCTTCACTGAGTTGGTTGTGCTTCTAGATCCCTGCCTCGTCTCACTATTTTATACCTTAACGCTGTTTTAACCTGTTATAATTGATATGAAACTGCACACAATCTTTTTTATGCGCCATATTGTGGAGCAACACTATCTAATTCATAGAAACAAGTTAAACCGCAATAATAGCTAATATCAAGATTTTTGCAACTTCCTTCATTTTTATAACAGTTTACTCAGAAAAATGTAATTTTAGCATCTGTTATTAAAATACCCTGCATCTAAAACACTAGTTTTATCAATAAATTTGTAAGTACCAAATATATATGCCTTCAAAAGGGGAGTCAAAAAAGCTTTGTAGAAATAAAATCAGACCAAAATTCATGCATATGACCGCCAAACAACCATGATTTGTATCATGTGACTAATTTTTGTAAACACTCCTGGTATAAGATCCAGCGATGAAGCTTATCGGATATAAAAATTCATATGGCGTATGACCCAATTCCTAGATTATATCATGTTTTTCAATTTTTGAATTATGAATTGCAACACTTTTACTTAATAATTCGGTGCTACATGTTTCTCTATTAGCGATTGTGAAATTTATTGGTTGTAATGTAATATTCCAATTTCGTGTACAAGTTTGGGCAATATGTTTTTGTTGAAAATAAGATATCTACTTGGTGAATTCAAAGACAGAAATGGGAGGTGGGATTCTGTATACCTAAAACTGGACGGCAACTTCGAACTTCCTACGTAGACAAGTCTCAACATAAGTTTGAATTCGAGGAAACCTAGTAACGCGTGTAAGTATTGACGGAGAACACCATGATTAACTTTGCTTAATGCGAGTGCCCTCCTCTTCCATATTTGGTGATTTTTCTTCTATTTAAAATCCTTTTATTTATCTCACAGTAGTTTGGGCAAAAAGTGTACGACAAAATATATTTGAAAATTTCATATATGTGGTTATTAAATAATACTGAGCATACTATCATTTTATTGGTTACCCTTTGGCAGATTAAGTAATTGCTTTAAAAAAATTAATTAATTTCCTTTAACTAAAACGTAAACTAGTTATAGTTTTGCGTAACCAACGTAATTTTAAAGGATTTGTTATTATCCTAGCGAACGAAAAACTTTTTGCAGAACAATAGCTTTTAGTTCTAATGTTTGACCTGAAAGGTTGAATATAAATTCCTTACTAATTTTATTAATACATATATTGAGAAACAAAATGTCAATATGTAAATTACAAATTTTATACACACAAATATTACCTAATAATATTTTAGCATAAATACAATGACCTTTTTTTTAAAAAACTACCTCTGATGTGACTGAACAAAAACAAACGTGTTTCAATGACTGCTCCGCATTTGAGATAATACTCAGGTCGTAAAAGAACTTTAAATTTTAAAATAAAACTGCGTTGAATGTTAAAAATTATAATGTTTTTCTAAGCTGATTTTATATCTTGTAATAAAATCTCACTTACTTTTGAGCTTGTTTATATCATTTTCGGAGCAAATAATGTATGTTCTACAATTTGGTTGTTTGTTGCAGTTTTGAATGTTCTACGTCCTGGGCCACGAATGCTGTCTACGCTGACTTTACGGTGTTTCTGTTTTAAACCTGTAGATGCCTGGGGCTTTTCGTACTGTAAACTTATGAGCTAGTGATTTCACGCTAGTTTGACTTGTATGCTTTCGGATCGTTTTTAAAATCGCGTTTAACACTCGGTACACGCCCGGATTGTTTTAAATTTATTACGTTCGCTTTAGTAAGAGTTTGAAAGGCTGTATTTCTGTAGCGCACTTCATGGCAGAATTTCTAATTTACATTCTTATTGTGAGTGCTTAATCTACTTTGTAGTCTGACTTACGTTTTTCAATGCAAAGTAATGGCGATCTTTCCGCTGGTGTTTGCGCACTTGCACGGAAAAGCTGTTGAGTTTCTGTGCAGGTTTTTTATTAATTTTCTGTGGCTTCCCTTTCCTGGTTTTTTTAGCCAATCAGGTGTCTGAATTTCAAATTGATCGTGGTCCCTGTTTAGTTGAATCTTGGTACGGCTATCTTTACCCTATGTAGTTTTCTGTGCAATACCTTGAATTGCGGGTAATTCATTTTTACAGTAGCTTTTTCAAGTTTTTATATTGACGATTTAAAAACTTTTATTAAATAACACCTTTATTGGCACGAATTTGTCATGGCACATCCCAACTTTAGTTTATTTTACTAATTTTATAAGTTTTATGTTTATTTCGCGGATATAACTGTTGCATTTGCTTAAAGTATATTGTTTCCCAAGCTATCCCTTTTTCATTACTTAAGAAATTGTTTGGTTTAGGTTTAAAATATCATTATTTACTATTTAAGCTACACAATTTTTAGAAAAATGAAATAACTGTGACTTTATTTAATTTTTCTAATGTTGAATCTTACGTGATTTCCATTAATTCAGGAGAATTTCAATAATTTCAACAAGTTTTGTGTTTTTATTAATTCGAAATAACATTTCCATATTGTCAACAAAAATCTGAATTGAATATATTCGTTTCACTTACATTAAACAGGAGTAACAATGCTAATTTCTAAGTCAACTTTGCTCTATGACGTCTGTGCAAGAATTCGTGACACGGACTTTACACACTCTTTTTTCAGAAATAACCACAATTATAGAATAGAAAACAGAATGTAACAAGGCTGGCTATTAGATGTTAATAATAGTATCTAAAAATTTATTTTGATTTACCGAAGTGGTAATTAGCGCAATGTAATATAAATATGAAGCACCCTTACACTATAAAGCAGATTAATTACAGTGAGTGTATAAAGCTTCTCGTAAAATTTTACAATGATTATTGGCTTAATTCTTTAAAATAAAACAGAAGTACCTATCATTTTTCATAACAATGCCTAGATAAATAACTGATAGAACACCCATGCACGGTGTAAATATTTCTGCAAATAACTTCACAAATAAAAACGACAATAGTCATCATAATCGGATACTTTTTATGGAACAAACAACAAGGAGACGTTCAGGATAAATGCAGACATCGTTAGTAAAAAGGAAAAACCCCTCGCATAGAATTTGACAGCCCTTCAGGGAATTCTAAAGAAAAATGACGGTTTATAAAAACATTTTGGCCATAAAACTATAAAAATCTCAGTCTCAGCAGCACACTATTTATTGCATCGTTATGTAACATTATCTTGAAACGTTTCTTAGCAGATTTTATTTAACCAACGATTTGCATATAGGTTTAACGAACAAAGGGATAATTAGTTTTATTTCTACCTATTACAAACTCTTTGTCGAAATACTATTTTTAAATTTTGCTATGAGAAATTATATATATATATATAATATTGATTACTGTATAAAACAGAATTCGGGTTCTTTATTTGTCAAAGATAGGAAAATGTTAAAATTACATATTTAGTTCTAAGGCTGACGTTTCCGGATTATAATTAATCCCTTCATCTGAGCCTACAATTTTTTAATATAATTAACAGTACAATTTCAAAAATTGGGACTTACATGAACGTAAAACAAGGAGATGCTTTACATATAACTAATTATATAAAAACAGTTCGTAGAAACAGTGAAAATAAAACAGAATTGCCATATATATATATATATATATATATATATACTGAAATGTAAACAAGGCCAATTTAATCAATAACAAACAATTAATTAATATAAATCAATAGAAAATTAAAATGATTGTCATCATTAAGATAGACAATAAAAAAAATAATCAAAATATAAACACCCACAGAAACACACACACACACACACACACACACACACACACACACACACACACACACACACACACACACACACACACCCACACACACCCACACACACCCACACACAC
>JAHWXV010458120.1:0-19033 GCA_024586415.1 Phrixothrix hirtus
TTGTAATAAAAAATTGTTTAGACAGAAGTTAAAAACACTGCTTATGGATTATGCATTTTATAATATTGATGAATTCCTTGAAATTAACTTAACGGGATAATACATTAGTGCAATATTTTAATGTTACCTTGTAAATTGACTTTATTTATATTATTTATATAATTGTTTGTGAATTTTTATATTTTTATTTTTTATACATTCCTACATCTGTATAGATTTTTTTGGAAAAAATTGATTGATTGATTGATTCTTATCAAAAATGTATAACAATGTACAGTGTACGAAGTTACGTGTTATAAAGGGTGTCCTAATATACCCGTCGGATTTAATAAGGAAAACAAATATTGTATTCTCATGAAATGTCATATATTTTTAAATTACTAAAAAGGGTATATATTTCCGTTTAGGTATGAAAAATAATATCTGGCAAATGCCCTCCATGACTTGCTTTACATGTAGTTACTCTATCAATGAAATTCGTTACGACATTTACGCAGACTTGTTCCTCCACTTGGCCGATGACACGTCGTATTTCATTCTCTAGTTCTGCTATGGTTCAGGAATTGTTTACGTAAACCTGTGATTTCAGAAACCCCACAGAAGGTAGTCACATGGAGTCAGATCGCATGACCGCGCTGACCAGTTCTGGTCCGCGTTTCTCGAGAGAACTCGGCCTGGAAATTTCTCGTGTAGCAAGGCAATCATCTGATGGGCTGTATGGCAGGTAGCGCCGTCCTACTTCAACCATACGTCTTCGATAGTAATACCACTCAGGTAAGGCCACAAAGAGTTCCCAATCATAGTGCGGTAACGTTTTCCATTGACTGTTACGTAATTTCCATCGTCATCTTGGAAAAATTACGGCCCGATTACTCCACCTGCCCAAAATTCACACGTTCAGAATGCATTCCTCTTTCACGGATTTCTCGAGAGTTTTCTGTCGTTCAAATACGGCAGCTTTGTTTACAAAGCTGTCTAAGTGAAAATGCGCCTCGTCACTAAAGATAATTTATTTGGGAAATGGTTGTCTGCAAGCTGTCTTTCTAAAATCCATTCAACGAACTGTCTCCGTTGGATATAATCGGTTACTATCAGTTGTTGTGTTAACTGAATTTGCTGAAAGAAGCTTCTCGTAATGCTCAACTGTTGTGAACGGTTGTGATCTTGTTGAACTTACGGCAACACTGTCCTGTACAATGGCGATGTTTTCAGGATATCGGCTGGAACGAGCGCGCTCCGATGGTTTGATGTTTGCATTCGAACCAGTTGCCTTAAATTTATTCATTAACCTACGAACTGTTGGCTCATTAGGTGCGTTGTTACGACCGAGGATCCTACGAAGCTTCCGCACAGTCTCTGCGAACCACTTTCCATACTTATAATGCATTTCAACAATCAAAACTCGTTGTTCCGTTGAAAAGCGGGCTATAGAAATTAACCGGAGTAATCACAGATAACAGAACTTATAAAGACAATGCCGCCAACTTAACACTAAAACAATAGCGCGCAATTCAAATCCGGAGTTCTTGTTGGGACACCCGTTACAAGGGAAATTATTTCTTAAATATTGTTCATAATATTTCTTGCTGCTACTAAAGCTACCAATAATGTTTCGAAAACCTGGAACGTATTTAACGTAAACAGCAAAGCTGCATTTTATTTATTCTAAGGAAATATTCTATATAGTTTCCCCCGTATTCTACACACCTTTCTACTCTCTCTTTAAATACCATACAAAAAACTCTAAATCTTTCAGATTAGCCTTACTAACTACTAATGCAATTTGTTATTTTAGTTCTTCTGCGCTGTTTCCTAGGGATACTTAGTATACCTTTTGTTCAAGATATTCTCGGAGAAAGAAGTGCAAGGGACATTAATCTTGTGATTAGGCGGGCTAGTGTATTGATCTAAAGCATCCCATGTATTTACCAGGAAATTGCAGGTCCAACATATACGAAGTAGAAAAATGTTATAAGTGGTCATCCATCCTATTGATAGTAAGTGGTATACAAGTTTACTTTTTGTGTTGACGCTATCATAAATCTTATATGTTGATTCAAAATTTCATCAAAGAAATGAGATTCAATAATACCATTAGTAAAGATCCCACATTTCGTGTTGATTTTAAAATTTGTATTTACTCATATCCAAAATGTGTAGATGTCAATAAATAAATTTAAAGCTTTTAAAACACTATTTGTAGCTTTAAAATAAACAAAAATTACTTTAAAGGACATTATATCGTAAATAAAATTGAAAAGGTTTGCTTCTTTATATAACACATCACTTTACACAGCGCCTTTTGGAAAATTCAACCTTTTACTTTCTAGGTTTACATTTTAAGATGGGTAGTGTCACTTACTGCTAACGTAGCGTCCACACATATGTGCAAACCAGTTAATAGATTGAGCTTTGCAATTAGAAATAGTACTGCAAGTCCAGATAAAGGTGATCAGTCCTTTCAGATCCATTTTCTAGACGTGTCAGACAGCAAAATTTGTATTCAGACATAAATATAGTTCATTAAATAAATATTATAGTATTTAATATTTATTAAATGTCTTCTTTGATATCAGATTGTTATGGATTTGTTATGCAACAATATATTCAACGGCCAATGAAATATCATATTCACGTTTTCTGATCTAGTTTAGAAAGTGATTAGTTCGAATATGTTAACGACGACCAGAAAATTAGAAATTCTTGTCAGGGCCAGAAAAAGCTATACTAAGCATGTACTATTATCAGGTCATGGTTATAGCATTATGCACTGCAGTAATTCCATTTTTCATTAAACCATGTTTACCTACTAGTCTCTCAGTTTGGGAGTTTATAAAAATCTAACATACTTATTATTAATATCATATTTATTAAATTGATTTAGACAGCTTTAATAGTCCGTTGTTTGTAGATCGAAATAGAAAGCAAAATATATCTATGGAGTTATACGTTGTTAAATTGGAAAATCTTAGGAAAGGGATAACTTTTTAGAAACCAGAAACGCTATCAGGCTTTAAACTAGTTCTGTAATCGAACCTCAAATGTACAAGCTAAAAACTTCGCACCCACGCAATATGCCAAAGATAATATTTGTCAGTGTCCAATAACATAGTTATGTTTTGATTTAAGATTATGTACTTTGCTACAAGCTTATGATGGTAATATACAGTTTATCGCAGGCAGATAAATAGAAACCAATATTAATAAAAACTTGATCGAATCCCAAAACAAATAATTGAAACCCACAAGTCCACAAAATATGATAATAAATATGATAATTTAAAAACATGTAGTAACCCAAATAGAGAATATAGATGGCACAGATAAAACCAAATCATCAATAGCGGCATTGAGAAGACTAGAAAGGTAATCAAAAGAATGGTATGAAAATAAAGAAAAATAGGTAATTTTTTTCGCAAAATACGTTATCGAATAAGACGATTGTCAACCTAAAGCTAGATGTGATGTCAGTAACAGATTTATCAATCACGGCAAATGCTATTTAAATTTAATATTCGAAGCGCTCTAGAAACGCTTTCAGCAATATATAATTTTGATTGCTTAATTTTTGTTATTGCCATGGCAAGCGCGATTAAATTTACTTTATCTCCCTTGGGGCTAAAGTAAAATTTTATTTTCTTGAGATTAAAAGTGACACTTTAGTCATGGAATCAAGTTTCGAAAAGTGGCGTTTTAGTCGCGAAAGTGCTAAAAATATATTAAGAAATCAGATATACAAATAAAAATGTATTGAGACTAAACGTTTTTGCATTTTTATATAATATAATGGAAATTAAGGTATATACAAATAATATCTTTTTCAATAACACAATCTATTAATTGAGGTACAATAGAGGTATAATAATAACTTATAAAATGATGGAAATTAAATTTATTTATCCACTTAATATCCAAAGTAGTAATTGAGAGCAAAACGAGAATTTATATCAGTCATAGTACAGGTTATCAATCGAGTGAACAGCTTAAGTTAGAGGCAGTCTTCATAAAGTAATATTTGTTTAGACTGTTGCCTAATGCTGTTGCATGTATATGCATTATTATCAACAAAAAATTTTAATCTATGTACATAATAAGGGAAATCTAGAAATAAAGCAACATGTTATTTTTCAAAACAAATGCCGTTTATGTTATTAAATGTAGAAATTTAATGCTCAAATAGTCTTTTGGACTATAGCCAATAGAGATTTCGGTAGTTATCATCCTCATAATACATAATCCCAATTTTCAGAGATAATCCATTATTTTGATACACTTAGATGATTTTCTTTATTGAGTAAATAACATGTAACCCCAAAAAATAAAGTTTATTACAAATAATAAACCTTAGCCGTTGGAGCAAGCAACTACGGTATTTTTATTATCAATGGAATGAGATTTACTAGTACTGCGTGTTGTACAAAATGCTTGATAGTAACAGGACTGCTGTTTTCACGTTTGCGCTCTTTAGTTTTGGTGGCGGAATAAAATAAGTTAATTAAATGTAATTTGAAATGTGTACTGTATATGTTACAAATGTATAATAACTCAATTGGTTATGGAATATATTCACGTTAATAATACGATATCTATTAATAGTAAACTTAAACTTGTAAATAATGCAAGTTTAAATTTTCACGAATTAATAAAAGACATATAAATAACCCAAGAACCAAAAAATTAAGTTTAAAGTTTCAAACGTATTTCCTATTCTATATGTTACCAAATAAAGATTTCAATTATATAATATTTATAGTAATATTCGTTTGGGCCGTTAAGAACATGTACTAACTAATTTCTTATGTAGGATATAATAAAAATAAACCGATGTTTTCCTTTGTATTTTGTATACATGTATTAGAAGCACTATTATACTTCACTGCCTATATATTGTTACGAAGATTTTTCATCCTAATAGTTAATTGCAGTAAACTGTAGACACAATCGGCAAGTGGAATACAATCCATAATGCTATAAAAGTAAACATATTTGCAGGGATATAGTCAAGTCATCTTAGTACATAATGCGACTTCATAAATATTTTTAATGAGGAATAATCTAATTTAATTCTAAAGATTTCAAAATATTTTAATTTATACATATTTATTTTTAGTATGTATAAAATTCATAATTCTCTTGGAAAACGCAACCAAAAATAACTCCGACAACGCAGTTGAATTTTGAAATCATTAATTAAACTAAAGCTTCCTGTTGATGACGCAAGTGTTTTATGTATAAATTAAAAAATATCAAAATCTTGTATTTTCAGAAAATGTGATTAAATATAAAATTATGATTAATGAATAATTTATGTGTTTACAAAAGATAAGCAAAAAGTGTCAGTACCACAAAATGCGTAGGCTACAAACGATGGTGGCCCACTCGTATATAATAAAACATGCAAAAGCTCTTAATTGAGGTAGAAACCTTTGTTAACTGCTTGTAGAAAGGTTCGTTTTCTAAATAACGTCATTAAAAACGATGTTGGAGGATTTCTCATTTAAAACCGGATGAAAATTGATATACAGCAAAATTTAAAGGACACAAAATCATGTAAATATGGAGAATATTTCATTTTGACGTCTGTACATATTTTTCATGGTATTCTAGAAATTAATTTTGTTTCTGGAAGCAACTATTGTCGATTTTTACACTTCATAATTAATTTTTGTAAGCAAAAACTCATCCACTTATTCTATTTTCCTGTCAATTTAGGAGAGCCGTTTAATGTAAATATTTAAACAAGATAATATTCACACATTTTGTTTAGGTTTTTACAAAAACATCATTTCTAAAATACGCTTTAAAGTTTCTATTATTTGAACAATCATATTATCCGTTATTTTCATAATAACAAATCATTTTAATATATAGTATAAATATATAAATGTAAAGGTTAATATTGATAAAATCAAATGACATTTAAACTTGCACATTTCAGATTAACTTAAGACCAGCCCCTAGAAACAATCTCACAGTAGAACTGATATTTCATGGATATTATTGGTAAATAGCCATAATTAGAAATAAAAAATATTTTGTAAGTAAAGTAGGATTAAAAGAAATAGACAATATGATAGAACAGTATAACTTAGTATAAGCAGAAGCTCTTAATCACTTTCTTAAATTTGTGTAAATTTTTATTTTGATTTATTTGTGCCTTATTCAATTAATTGTACTATGTCTACCCAACTAAAAATAGTTAAAAGCGTTAAATATCGATATAATTACAAAATAATGTCAGAACCATCTATTGCTTATATTAGGAGGTGTTTTAATATAAAAATAATATAAAGAAGAAGATTCCTCCTAAAAATTGTACGAGTTTTAAAAATTAAATATGCACAAGTGAAAAGCCATCAAACTGTAATATGAAAAATTCTAAGGCTTCTCATCAAAAGATTTTTAACCTAACTAAATAGGTAAAAATATAAAAGTTTGCATTTCCAAACAGCGTGACACATCACCAGCAGGCCAATGGTTTCACTCTAATGGGGCTCATCAGTGCTGGGTGGCTGGACACCCTGATTGAAAATGCAAAACTTCCTTTTAAACACCTAAAACTGTGTAGTGTCAATGACAAGCCTTAGAATTGTTCATATTACAGTTTGATGGCTTTTCACTTGTGCCGAATTAATTTTTAAAAGATGTGCCATTTTTAGGAGAAATCATCTTCTTTATATTATTTTTATACTAAAACACCTCCTAATATAAACAATAGATGGCTCTTCCATTATTTTGTCATTGACACTACACAGTTCTATTTGTTTAAAAGGAAGTTTTGCATTTTCAATCAGCGTGTCCAGCCACCCAGCACTGATGAGTCCCACTAGGACGAAACCATTAGTCTGCAGGTGCTGTGTCACGCTGTTTGGAAATGCAAACTTTTATATTTTTACCTATTTAGTTGTTAAAAATCTTTTGATGAGAAGCCTTAGAATTGTTCATATTACAGTTTGAGCGCTTTTCACTTGTGCCGAATTAATTTTTCAAATTCGTGCGATTTTTATATTTTTATATTTTGATACCGATATACTTAGTTTATAAAAATAATGAAATTTTAACCGGGCGAAAAAAGATAAGTCAGTTAAATTTAATTATATGGCGCATTATCGTGAACTGTATACTTGAAATTTAGTTGAACATTGTTATATCAGTCAAACATTACTCAAATACAAAAAATAAAAACCTTAGCAGGTCGTTGAAAAAAGCCGTTAGTTTAATGAATAAAATGCCATTAGTAATAATATAGTTACACCTCCTTAAAATTTCTTAGAAATTACTAACAGAATTGTTAACAGAATTGTTAACAAAATTAATATCCCCACATAAGGAAATAAACATTTATAAATGTACTCATGCAGCGGTTGTTTAAATTTTGATCCTGCTTGCACCCTGTCTGTCAGAATTAGCACCTATAAAGTTAGTTATAACAATGTCATATTTTCAACGAAAAGAAGGTGGTCGGCGTTTACTATTGAATGTAGCTAATTATTTTTCTGCAGAAAAAGAACATGGAGTACCACTTATTTCTATTCTTTCTGTGCATCGGAGAATGGTTGACTGTTTAGGCGTTTCCTTACCTATGTTTAAAGCGCTTTAGGCATGAAAAATAGTGGTTTAAGTTTGACAACCCCAAAAATAAAGCGCAAACGAAAAAATTGTGAAGATGTACCCATTCCAATCAAAACGTCTGTACATGAGATAATCTAGGTAATCTACATTAGCATGTATAATAATTTAGAATCCATTCGGTTGAATATTTTAAAACAAAAACTGAAAGACAAGTATGTTCTTGATGAAAGCCGGCAAACATTATCGCGACTTCTTCATAATTTACGATTTAGGTTCAAAAAATCTAACGATATAAAATCATTCAGTGGTTACAAAATCTAATGTTTTCTACGGGTAAACCTGAAACATTTAAATGCTGATAATGTAAAACCATTTGTGTTTTTGAACGAGATCGGGGTTTTCAGTAAAGGCACCTTTAAATCATGCTAGACTGATGACACCTTCAAAACACCTCATCCAAAGAAACCAAATGATTCTGATAAATTTTATAAGACAAAAAAAACAATAAAACGTATAGCATACAAAATAAATACTAACAGTGGGAAATAAGTTACATTACTACAGAGCTCTATAATAACTAATCCTTAGATACAGATTTTGCACTTGAATTTACTCTTTGGCAAATCAAGTATTTTGCTGTAAATATACCGAAATATATGATTTGTAAAAGACATTTTTAAGTATTCAATACGACTACCAAAAGTGTTAACTTAAAAATATGGTTTAAATATTTAGTAGGTATATTCATTTTAGCAATGTAATTTCTTAAGAAAGGAGTTTTAACTTTATAGTTATATCATAGTTCATTATGGAGGAGAAGAAGAATTTTTAGAAAATGCTGGGTTTACTTTTGGCGCAAAGAATAACTCAGCTGGCTTGTAAAATGGGTTGAAGCTTCAGTACTACAGTTCTAAATAACGCTTCTTATCATACTCGCAGAATAGTAGTATTTCGAAGAAATAAATGGAATAAGGGCCGCTTTCAAAACTGGAGTTTGAAGGTTATGCAATGAAGGATGACCAAAAGAATATAAACTAAAGCTACATATGTAGTAGCTTAACTTGTTTATAAGTATGGCCATGAAGTTGTTCGCCCTCCTCCATGCCATTATTGCTTTAATCCTATTGAAATTGTAGGGAAAATTGCAAAAAATATTATTAAAACAGGGGGTACAGACGTAAATATCATTTACACATGGAACAATTCATTTGGAATTGTTAGTGTTGGAACATGAAAATAAAGTGTAAAGCACACTACTGAGGTCATAAGAAACACATTTATAACTGAAAGCATTATAGACGAAATTTACCCTGTAATTTTTACCGTCAATGGCAGTAGCGGTATGGAGATCGACTATAATTTTACAGATTTGGAGAATAGTAGGGAGTCAAAATGTATTCTAAGTAAAGTATACCTTCAAAAAGTTGTTCATATTTTTTTTATTTTAAAATAGGCAGAATAGTGTAAAATACTTCACCCTTGCTCCTTATTTTTTTGCTTAGGCACAATTTTAATTGTTAGATTCTGTTTATACGAGTTATTTTTGTCTGTAGAATTTTTATATTGGAAAGTTTAGCTTAGTCTTATTTCTTGTAACACTTTTTGTAATTTACAGCCGGTGGCCAACGAATTATAAACTTTTATCTGGCGATATATTGATTTTAAGTTTTTTTAATTATAGGAAAAGTTGCGTACAAAACATGCGCAACACTTGCAATTTCTCATTACGTTATCTTTCGTTGCCACAGTATATTAGCAACCGTTTGTTTGTTCAACATTTCAAGTAAATCTACAGCATCAATTATAATTCACGATTAAACGTAACCGATTACAATACACTCAACAAATTCTAAATGCAATACTTACAACTACCAAATTTATGTTTAGAATAATAAAAGTGGTTTATGTTTATAAATAAACAACGTTTTTGTAAATATAGCCGTACAAGTCTTTGTGTTGTAAAAATGGAGCAAAATGCAACAGATTTAATAATACCCTATGCTTTTACTTGCACAGAAGGGATCTTAAGGGAGAAAAGAGTAATAACGCATTATTATAGTGAAGCATATTACAGTTTGTTACTTTTGGAATAATTTATTTGCTAACATCAATAAAACGTGGTAATATATGAGTTACTCATATTTTTAGCATTTTTAGAAAAATTTCCGTCGGGCGGAGATAAAACTTGCGACTTCTGGACCCATCCCAGCTATTTTATCACTAATATACGCTCGGTAGCTTAGTGGTAAGGTGGATATGACATGTTCGATCCATGTCTGAGGGAAATTTTTCTAGAAATGTTGCTATTATAAATATGATTATCTCATATATTATAACACTTATATTAGTTTCTGCCGACGCACGGGAAATTCTATTAAATTTATACAAGATTCATTTTTAATATATTTATTTATAATGAATATCTCAGCTTCAACATTAGTAAAGTAAATTAAAGTACTGCTAGTGATAGTGAAAGTTTATAATTTTTTGGCCACCTGCTTATATCTATCTTTCCCACAGTTAATTTTTAGCTAGATTAATGAATAATATTTTATTATTGTATGTAATTAGTAGGTTCGCGCGCTTAAAATTTCAACAACTTTATTAACTAGTTATGTCGGTATTTATTACTTTTAATAACTTTTATTTCCGTCGACATACAACAAATAATCAAATAAAGCACAAATAAACCGAAATAGAAATGTATGCAAGTCCAAGAAGATGTTTAAGGACCTCTGCTTATATTAAAGTTATACTATTCTATATCGTATCGTCTGTTTTTTTGCTACTTATAATTAACTTACAAAATATTTTGTAGTTCAAATTATATCTATTTGCCAATAATACAAATCGAATATTCTTCCTATTTGTTAGATAGCTTCTTGGGGATGGTCTTAAGTTAATCCGAAATGTGCAGGTTTAAATGTAACTTGATGCGCTTTAAGTTACATTGTTTATATTAATACTACTTAAAACAAAATTTATAATTTTTGATAGCTCGTGAGTATGTGCTTTCTGAAAAATTTTGATATTATATTTAAAAAAATAATTGATCATAGATGTGAATCAGAAGGTATCAATTTTGTTTGTAGCTGTATATCTACAAACATACTGGTAAAATTTTACGTATATTCAACTTTACGTACCCTATAGGTTTGCATTATTAGAATCTATTACGGTTAGTTCTATAATTACAACTTTTTTGTTTTTAAAGGAATATTATTTAAATTACATAATTATTTTTTAATCTCTTAAAAGACGTTATGCATAGATAAAACGGTTATAAAGTTATAATTTTAACGATAAAAGCAATCTATTGAAACAAATTCCTAAAAATTTTATGCTATACTAGATGTACTGTAAGCTCTCTATTACGTCAGTTTCGATATTTATGACTTAGCTTGCTCATGCCATCATAACAACGCCGCATAATATTTACGAGCGGTATAAAATTTAGTTACCTACTATTTTAAAGTTTTAGTTATTTGCCGTGTTATATAACAGTGTGTTGTCTAAATTTAATTAGCAATATTAAAGTGTAAATAAATTTATTAAATAAAACATCGGCTTTAGTGCAGATTTAACATCTTATGTCAATCATTTAATCAATTAATGCCCCTAAACCTTGCCACATAAGTAGTATTCTATCGCGCTTGTTGTATACGTTATCCCTTTGCTTATCAAGGTACAGGTGTATTCTATGATATAACACGAAACTTATAATACATAAATTATAGCAATGTTTTCTTAAGAAAATTATTTTTGACTATATTCCACTTTAAAGTTTTCCATGCGAATTTATTGCTGCACTTCATAAATCTATTGTAAAATATACATTATAAAAATAGAAGGGTACAGCGGAATGACAAATCCAGCTTTATAAAAAAATTTACCCAAATCGCATGTTTTAGAGGAATTACACAGAAATTAATTGGAATGGGCGATAATTTTGCTACGACAAGATCTTGCGTGTTATTTGATTATATTTATTATTTTTATGAGAGGTTGTGGAATGGGGTAATATTTATACCTTCCCGATAAAAATAGATATTACTGTAGTACAGTTATAACTAACAGCTATATTAAATAATGATTTGCGATTGATATTGCTTAGAATTCCCGAATTGTAATGTAAAATTCTTGGTTTGCTCAAGGAATGCAAAAATTAAGTATTAGTAATTGACATGATATTTCTTAAATTTAACGTTCCTGCGCGTTTTCTATAAATTACGCTCGCTAGGACAAACTTAATAATTAAAGAGTCCATCAGAACTAGATTTTTCTTCATTATTTTAGGTAGTTCTAATAAATGTTGGGGGTATGGTGTGGAAATGTCACCTTTTATAAAATGTTTCAGTTAGTATGAGGTTACAGTCTCCTTATACCTACGAAGAGAAACAGCGGTAAACAAGGGCAATTTTGAGTGATTAGCAATCAGCCGAAGTGTAGTGGGTTAAATAACATAAGTCCGCAGGAGGGCGATTGAAAGTGATTTTATGTTGTGCATAATCATGCAGTCATTATTTTCAAGTGAAGCTAAAAGGCGTAAGCTATGGTGATTACTGGAACGCACCGATGAGCTGACAAGTTGAAATACTGATAAAAATCAATAGCCAATAAAGATACTTAATATGATTTAAAAAGAAATAATTTTAAACGTTCGACGATTATTAATCAGCGAAATTATTAGAGGCACAAAAAAGGATTACGTCACGTAAGCCGAAAATTCTTGGGATAAACAAAATAAATATTGTACAGTCCAGGAATAAAGTGATCAGTGTATTGAAATAACTGAACACATCTTTCCCAAAAATTGCTGTTAAAACAAATTCTGCATTCTTCACTTCTAATTGCTAAACTGCACAATATGGCATTTTGACAGTATGTTAATCACACGTGCGTTTTTAAAGGTGCGTTACTAAACACATGTAAGTGAGATTGTCATGACCTCAACAGGATAGTTATGAAGATGTAAGCGACCACTTAAGTGCGCTTAAGTTAATATCTGGTAAATGATCTAAATGCAAACATTCAACTCAACTATTTGACTACAGCTATCCATGAGTCATACAATTTGTCGACTTAAAGCACAAAATTGAAAACAATAGTTTTATATCAAATGCTTAATAAAGAACTACAATAAATAAAACTTAATAGAAGTTTTGACTAGTGCGTAATAAAGCGCAGGTTGAATCGTTTATATCCAGTATTATTTGCAGTTCATACTTTCTATCAGAACAAAGTACGATGTATAAAGTATTTTTTCTACCCAATAATAACATTGGGATCTTTGAAACCGAAAAAGACGTTTGAATGAGAAAAAAGTTACAATTTATCGAGGCAAATAAATTACTCTAAAGAATTTAAAAATATTCGTACCACCATCTGAAGATATCTGAAAAAATCAAAATTGCCGATTTCCGTGATTTGTTTTGCAGATTTTATTTTTGAATGTTTCAAAAAATTAAGAGTAGTTCTAAAATGAACTTATAACCCATCTTCCTAAACTACCACCCACTCTTATATTTTAAATATATACAGTGTAAGCTTTTTCTGATATTCTCTATAGGGATCTCGGAAACTGCTAGAGCTAGAGAATCTCTTAAATACAGAAAGTAGTGCACAATTATAAACCCAACTAAATTGTATTTTCAGAATTTTCAAAAATACGTTGACTAACTGGATATTTGTGAAAAACTGTTTTTGTGATTTTCTTCAACTAGATTTTTCTCTTTCACTATTAGGGGTGGAAAAAATGCAAAAGGCAAAAAATCATACATACATTTAGGGCTAATAAGGTAAAGCACCCAAATGTTTGTAAAATTGTCTGTTGACTGTGACGTTTTTAAAAAGACCATTGTTTTTCTTTCAGTAATATATGTCTTGCTACAATTATTTTCAGAAATAAACAAGTTATCAAGGATAAACTTAACAAAATAATAATTACGGTAAAACTAGATTATAAGTATTCAAAATGGCCACCGTTTTGTTCAACACATAAAACACATCGCCCTAAAACTTGTTTTACTGCCCTTCCTACCGAACGCTTGTCGATATTATTAAAGGCATGCAAACCGTTTATTGCATTTTTTCGACAGAATTAAATGTTTGAGAATACACTTTTTGATTTATTGTTCCCTATAAAAAGAAATCCAGCCGCATTACATCTGGAGAGCACGTAGGCCAAACAACCGGACCATTTCTCCCAATCCACTTACTTGGAAAAACCTCCTGCAAATGTGTTCTAACTTATAGAATATTATTTGGTGGCACTCCGTCTTGCTGTAGTCACTGTAGGTTTCTTCTTGAGATTAAACATAAATTATTCAGCATATTTTCAAACTAATTTCTCAACAAATTTATGCAACGAAAGCCAGTGATGTTATAATTAAAGAAATACGGGCCAATAATCTTGTTTCCCAGAAATCTGCACTATACGTTAAACCCAAATTTAATTTAAGTTCTTCTTTCCATTGTGCGATGTGGACCTTCCCGACTCCATAAGTGCTTATTGTGTCCTCTAAAAATTGCACAATTCGTCAATCGACATTTATGGATCCATAAAACCTTTTTTGAAAAATAATTTTCCAAATTTTACCGTGCCCTTAATCAATTACAGCCGTTGATTCTTTTCTGGTGATCTCCATTATGAAATGTTTCAACAACAGTAAATTTGAAAGTGTGACATTTGCGATTCTTTAAAACACGAACAGTAGAGAACATCCATTTAAGAAGAAATGTCTCTTGCTGAAATCTCACTGTTTCAATTTGCACAAGCAAGCACATTTGCTTACAAGTTTTTATCTATACAACCAGATTTCCGTGGTACCAAAAGTGATACTTGAGCTATTACAGCCGTACACGGATGCATATGAAGACAATCAAACGCGTTCCTTAAAAATAGTACTCGCAATCTATGAAAATGTTGGCAGAGGTACGTTGCACTTGAGAGAGAGTATTTTGAAATATAATATGTTACATACTCTGACTATAAAACTAATAAAGGGGTTATAGCTCATTTTGTATTCCTATTTGAGCACACCTCGCATTTGGAAGAGAAAAGTTTCATAAAAACAGAGCACACATTCGTAAAGTAAACTCTGTAATCTGAATTACGATAATTCAAGATTCATATTCTAGGTTCGCTTTTCCTCTCCTGCACGATAATGAGTATTTTTATTAAATTATCATCTCACAATCTTTTTGTTTCATGAAATTGTAATTTATTGGATTTTTATTTAATGTTCTTGAAAAATTATCAAACGAATGGTCCCGCTTTAATGTGTTATTGGCACGTTAAAGATTCCTCCTAGGATAGGATTTGCTCATATTTGACACAATACTAATAGACATGGCGAAATGACCATATTAAATCAATCCAAAATGGCCAAGGGGGCGTTATTCATCCTGAGGTCTCAACTACAGAATTAACAAACAATTTCGTTATTTATTTAGTTCTTCTAAGTCCTTGCAATACAAACGTGTGAACCGATTAAACCTTATCTACGTGCTTACGAGGACTAATGATATTATTTCTAAACTGTATACAAAATAAGAAGATATTGAAATTTGTGGTAAAAATTTAAATACAACTGAGGTATAAACCTAAATATAACACAATTAGCAAGAAGTAAATCAGAATTTTCTTTAAGAATTGAGTACATTAATTTCAGATTAAGTGCTTGCTGCTTGTATAATTGATAATAAATCTTAAAGGGGAATCAGTTTTAAGGAAAATTAAAAACACATCAAAGTATCTACTCATATTATCAGAAATATAATAATGGTAGCACATGTATATAATGCAATTAGCCGTAAAATTTGCGGTTGTGTTTAAACTCTTTATACTTTATTCATTTTAAATATCTACAAAACGAAATATTTTACTAAATATTTGCAATTATCTAAATTATCAATCAAAATATTTGATAAAATCGGTGTAATGCCGTGAAACATCTAGTGATATATTAAATTAAGATAGATGATGTTTAGACTTAATAGCATCGCATTTTGGAAGATTTACGGAAGCAAACACAATTGATTAATATACTTTATCACTTATGCTTTATCTAAGTAATCTGAAAGGTTTATTAATAAATTCCATTTCTTCCAATTCTACAACATAACAAATTATTTTAATATTTGAAGATATATTTATAAAAATTGCTTAACAAAATTTTAAATTGGAAAATGCATATGTAGTGTTCTCCAGGACAAAATAGATGCCTCTTTTCGATACTTATAGATCCTAATGTAATCGAATACGATGGGGAATTAATAATTCGTTAATAAGTATATAGATAAAAGGATTACCTCCCTATTAACTATTATACAGCAATTCCCAATATTATTATTAAAAAAATGCTTGATAATTCCAACACATTCGAATTTGTAAAATGTGATAAGGAATTAAGTGAGTTAATGTTATGAAGTATTTTACTAAAATTCTACATTACAATAAATTTATAATTATTTAACCTATTATGGTGCTAAACTCAGTATCCTAGCACTTGTATTCCACTAGAATCATGTTCGTACAAAAAATATGCAGACTAAATTTAAAAAAATTGATTTTACGGAAAGACTTTAATTAGTTAATGATCTATCTAAATATGATATTCGTTTCAACTTAATAAGCATTCCAATAATAAATTACCCCTTTCTACTTACTCAAATGAATAAATCTCTGGAACGTTTCATAAGATGGACAGTAATTTAAAACCATTTCAAGTATTCATAAATTAGTTAATAAGCGTATTTCCTTTCAATTCTACAAGTTATAAAACCACTAATCTGTCTCCCGTGGTAATAATATTCCATTCAGTAATTAAAAAGGAAACCGTCCGTTTGTTTTGACGTGTAATTCATTTACCCGTAAAGAAGAAGGGTGTCTATACTTAAAACGAAGAGAAACTCTGATCAATATGAAATATAAAGCTGTCTATAGATGTTTAATCTCGTAGATGAATCGATTTACAAAAACACTATGGACGACCAATGTTTAAAGTTATTGCTGTCCTAAGGTAGTGGTTTCAAAAAACAATTGTTCACCTTTTTCGGAAACAAATCTATAAAGCATATGTAAAACACATATGACTACTACATCAAATCAAGTAATGATAAAGTAGATTATTATATTAATTAACACTAAAGAGTAAAATTTTTATAATTACTAAATCACCTCGAACAGAATCACCTTAGATAGGTATTAATCAATAACTAAAAATGTCATGTCTTCGTATAAACTTAGTTATGAAGCATTTACTAATTCAATATTTAAGGAGCAGAGTATTTTCTAGGTTTCAGATAAATAAAAATGAACAAATACAGGATGATTTTAAAGTCCTCCGACAAACTTTAACGCAGTACTGTGATCATAAACAAGTCCGTTAATAAGAAAATACCATAAAGCAGAAACCTTTATTAGAAAAAATTAAAAATAGCCACTGACTGTGAACTGCCAGGAAATTTGTATACAAATGAATATGTCTAGACAACAATCTAATTTCTACTACATAGGGTAGAGCAAACAACATATTGTTTCACATTATCAAATTATTGGAACTGTAGTTGGTTATTTATGTAACACAAACCTATCTCAATACATAACGACCAGCCATTTTATTCGTTCGAATTTTATTGAGACAAAAATTGAACATTTAACATCTAATTAAACACATTAAATTATACTAAAGACCATAACCAAATTTTTATAATTACCATAATTTTGATATGTATCCAGGTCATTTTAATTTTTAAAGTTCGTAAAAAATTGTAAAAGATTTTTCATTGTTATTAGATATTCTTTTGTTATATGTACGATTTTAAATTACAAAAGCAATGAACTAGCATTTGTTTCGTTCATTAATATGAAAATCAAAATATATTTTGGTTAACTTTTTCAGCTTGCAATTTAAGATAAGGTATTGATTTTATAAAGAACTTACCTTCGATATTAATTAATCCTTCTTTATTACACCAACACGATATTAAACTTAAAACTAAATATAACTAAATCAATAAACACGCAAAATTGGAAATTATTACACTTCGGTAACGAGAACCATAAGATACCACTTTTAAAAACCGTATGATAAAACATGAAATCCTGATAATCTAACATTGTATACAACGTTCCTAAGTGAACTCGAAGTTGTAAATAACACTAATATCCCCGATTTATTTATTTTATTGTTTTAGAATGACGCAACAACTGTGCCAACGACACCTTCGCTATTGTAGCAACTTTCAAATAATTATCCAATTTTATTTTAAAAACGTTATTCTTGGAAACAACAAGGAATTTTTTACAAAGAATCTTTTTCTCTTGATTTAGAACTATCCTCATGTGGTATCGTCCAGGTTATCGGTAGATTTAAAATAACCCTTTATAAATAATTTATATCCTTTTACACAGCGCCTTGTTTACTTTCATCCGGTAACGCGACTTTAATATTACAATGTACAGTAAACAATTCGAATCTTCAATTCCACTATTAATATTAATATTAAATAAACTTTAAGGCTTTTTCTATGGTTTTATTACACGTAGTCTGATTTAGCAGTACTAAAATGTGCTTTATTTAAGGTACAAATATTTGATTATTATATTTTAATATCAATTTATAATGAAATACAGTACCTTAAATAAAACAGACTACAAAATGCTAAATTATGATATTCATCTATGTTACAATTTAGATTAAGTTTAAGAAACTAAATCAAAATTCGTATTTACAAGTTGGTTCTTGAAAATATCTTTTCTTAGTAATTAAATAGTAAATATGTGTTACAAATTGATAATTGTAAAGTGGTTATTTCGGTTAAAGTTTTATTTTGCAGTTCGAATTTGCTAACATGTCCGAAGTTTTATTTAAATTGAAAGGGATGCTTTATGACATGAGAAATTTTTCAGATACGCAATGTGCCAAAGAGAAGTCTACACAGAAATCGAAAGTAAAGTAATCATAATAATAATAATAATGACTTTATTCATCAAGAATATATGCTTTTGACTGCGTCAAACACGAATTGCCATTAGAAAAGTTGTGTAGATAGGGAATAAGAGGGACTTCACATAATTTGCTTAAATCATATTTAGAGAACCGTGAGCAATTTGTTCAAATAAATAATGAAAAGGATGCAAATCTTAACATTCAACAAGGAGTTCCACAGGGTTCTATTCCTGCGCCGTTACTCTATTTGCTTTTTTCAAATGATATTATTCATTTCATCAGCAATTCTAATACACATGTCACCTGTTACGCCGATGACACTAATATTTTAATAATTGAAAATAATTTAACTAAATTGAAAACGAGTAGTGAAACGGTGTACAATAAAATTGTGAAGTGGCCAAAGAAAAATTTTCTCAACATAAATAAAAATAAAACCACGGCTCTTTTATTTAGTACGTCTAGACAGTCGGAATTAACTAATTTTGCTCTTTTTCAAAACTCAG
>JAHWXV010458199.1:0-10187 GCA_024586415.1 Phrixothrix hirtus
TATCGGAGCAGGCGGCAAGTTTTTATGAAGAGGGTATTTTAAAATTGGTTGAGAGGTATGATAAGTGTTTAAACAAACTTGGCAATTATGTTGAAAAATAACATCGTACATTATACTAGATTTCCTTCTAGGGTAATAAATGATGATGAAAAATGACTTTGCCGTTTTGACTTTGGAAGTAAGCAAAACTACTCGGTGTGGAATACATCATCACTAACTCTAAAAAGTTATGGTCACATAATTCTTTGATATCCGAGGTTGCATCATCATACACTAACGTAATCGGATAATATTACAAAAGCGTGCTAAAACTTTCAAAGGACCATGTCAAGTAATAGTGACCACATATACATGCAACAAAGTGAATGCTGCACCATGATTGCGCACGATCGCACATTGCAAATATAGTCATAGAATATTCCGCCGAAATCAGAGTGATGTGTGTAATTCGTTCATCATACAACCAAGACCTTATCCTTTATCCCGTAAGACTTTCAGTCTTGCAAAATGGATGGTGAAGGCTACGAAGGCGAGTCTGAAAGATCTGTTAACGGATGGCATACAAAAAGCCTGCGTAGAATAGTAGAAACGCCTGGATAAGTGTATAGAAATCAACTGGACTACTTTGAAAAGGACCATGTGAACCTGGAGAATGAATGAGGGTGTGGAGTCAGAAATAAATTATAATCAATCATTACTGAACAATTTTCATAGATCAGCACGTTGAAATTCAAAGAAATGAGTTTTTAGGATTTTAATACAAAATTATTGTTTCTTTTAGAGTATTATTGGTTTACAATTGTAATAAAACGAAATAGAATTTACTAAATGAAGCGCTGCATTCTAAATGCCCTTTAAAATACTATTTTCAAGATTGTTTATACAACTAAAGATATTATTCTAGGAATAAACTAACATTTAGTTACATTCAATGGTAATTTCACTGTCTGCATAATGAAATTTTATAAGCGTCACTTATCCGTTACTAATTTAATTCAGATCGTAAATAATGGTACAATTCTATTTGATCATGATTAGGTATAGTAATCTATCAATTGCATGATACATAATTATATTCGAAGTTGTATAAACTATAATTTTACAAATGTTAAACACACATCAGAATTTTGATTAAAATGAATTAAAGCTATATGAAAAATTGATTAAAATCCTTATTACGTATAATTCTATTACATAACTTTGTATTTCATATTTTTACTTGATTTTAATATTAGTTTACTTTGAAATGGAAAGCAATTTAATTTAATTGAAGTTTTAGCTAATCATTTAAATATTCTACGTATCACTTAAAATACCCCTTTCGAAAGCAATTTGCTTATTAATGTCAAAAAACCACAAAACAGCTTAACCGTTCTGTTATGTTCAAGTTTTAATTTATGAACAACGAAATTTTCAGTTCATAAAATATTTAATACTTTTAGACCCTTTTCTTGAGGTATTGAAGTTAAACTTCATTTAATATACACATCGTGAATAAAATAACCTATTTACTTAGTAACTGGATAGTTATAGAGTCTACACAGGTATAGTATAAATAAAACTTATTGTCGAAAATAAATAGCAAACAATGCAAAAATTTAAAAACTTAGGTAAAACAAACAATGTATATAATTTAATACAATCACACATTACATACCGGCTGGTCTATTAGTAAGAGGACGGACAACTATGGATTTATTATTAGCGATAGAAAACTTAAATTTTCTGGAATAGTGTTTTAGTATTTTAGTATTTTAGTAGGTATTTTAAAATACTCTAAAGATATTTTGTTGAATTACAAAAAGTTATCGAATATTTTGAATTTTAAAAGAAACGAAAAAGAAAATAGCATTTTCATAGGGTGAACTCCTGGATAAATAAATTTATTCAGTTTACATCTTTATTGATTTTCATAATTTAGTTTCACGTTTTATTTACGTACTAATTTAGGGGTTTTAAAATATCTACACTTACCTTACGGCGATAATGTTCAAGAAACTTTTCAAGTTTTGAAACCAACAGAGAAAATACAATGTGTGTCAGTTTCAACTATAAAATTTCATAGCCTAATAATGAAATCTGAGGTTTCGAAATCAATTCAGGTGCTTTTAAAAATGTTAAACTTAGGATTACAGAATTTAAAGAAAAAATGGTTTGTTTTACAGTAATCTGTATGATAGCGAATACGTGCAATATCGTAAATTGCCAACGATTTTGTTAATTTAAACCGTGTCCTGCAAAGAAACTATTTTGAATAATTTTAGTGAAGTCATTTAAATTTACTCAATTCTCTCTAGTTCTATGGAAGTAATTTCTTTTATTCACTTTACAATATAAGAGAAGCATCTACATTCAATAGACTTTAGTAGCGAATACAATACTATTAATTAATCTGAGTTAGAACCAAAATGGTGGGTTTCGTATTAGGGCATTTCCGACAAAAGCAAATGTAAATGGAATCGCACACTGCTTAAGAAGGAGTTATTCAAATAGGTGACAATTTTTATTTTTCCAAAGTAATTACGTTTAGTACATTGAACTTTGCACGGGATTTTTTCCTGAATATGTGTTAACTTTTAAATTTATGTTTATAATACTTGCTAAACGATGGTTAAAAATAGACAATATTAAGTAAATGATTGACGAATGGATCGTTTTTGGAGTTCAAACAACTTAAACTGAAACTGAATACCTTTATAAATCAAGCAACGATTCTACGATCAAATATTTTCATTATTAGTTAAAAATTTTATATGACTATATTGTAACATACACTTGATTTAAAATAGATGTATTTCTTACTTGCTTTATAATTCATTTTATGATATATCTCTGACATTCGGTTTTACAGTGGCAAAACCTACTCTTATCACAACAAAGTAATGAATCTTCCAGTATATTTTAGGTTATTCCTGAAATGATGATGGTAATTAAATTTTTCATAAAGGAATTGCTAAAGTTTTAATTATCTTATTTACAAATTTACTTAAAACAACAATGTTTATTCTCTGTCTACATAATAAACATGTTTATAATATTTATCTGTAGTAAGAAAACACTAAAATCAGTCGCAAAAGCTGTCTCACAATATTTTCTTCTATGCATTAATATTTATTAAAGAATATTTTATTTTCAACCCGTTCCATATTACCTACATAAATACAAAAAGCTATAGATTATAAATTATAAAAGAGATTTAAAATATATTTTAGGAATACATGTGTAGGGTTTTTAACTAAACTAGAATATAAACAAATAGGGGGTTCCGTTAATCAAGAAAGTTTGTAATGCAACTTGTTCCAAACTGGACAATTTTGTACCCACTAAAAGTGTTTGTACATCATAAAATAACTCATTACGTTTAGAGTTACACTACGATTTTAGATGTTATCCTATGTACTCTGCGCAGCTTTACAAAGCATTGAAGTATAAAAATTTAGGAACAAATTTACCAAAATAATAAACGGAGGATTTCGCTAATTTATTTTAGTAGATAACTTAAGATTTTATATAATATACAGAGTCTATTTTAAATGGCGCAACATATTTATTATGTTATTTTACATCTAAAATTGGACGGAAAGTTCGTATGCCGATTTGCTGCTAATTCCATCATTTCAACTTTTTTTAAAGTTATAAATTTCCTTCTCAATTCAGCGTTGTTAATAAATAAAATAAAAATATTACCTTGTATAAATAGCTTGAAAGGGAGAAAGATCTACAAAATGCTCTTCGTCTAACTTCTTGTGTTGGTATATTACTAAACTGCATTTAAACACTTGCGAGAAACGATTCTTGGATGTACTGTAATATTTTGTTAGACTCTCGCAATTTACAATAAAAGAATTATTCTGTTCTCACATTAGAAAATTGAAACAAGTTAACACCTATTTCTAAAATTATTGTAAATAAAAATTCCATAACAGTATTTCTAAGTTTAAAACGAAGTTCTCAGACCATAAAATAAAGTTTAACAAAGCAAAAAGTGTACCGTTATAAACCATGGGTTGGGATATAAAATTCATAGTGTAAAAAGCAAACTAAAAATTAAAGAAACAAAAAACTAACTGTACGAACTAAAAATTTCTACAAGGAAAGTCCTTTTGTTGTAATAAAATATAAAAAATATAAACCACCCCCAAATTGCTGTATTAATTATCTAAGGCCCAAGCAGTAAAATTCAGGGGAAGGTTGCGAAACAGGATGGCGCTAAGTAACGATTTCCTAACACCAAAAATACAAACTAATAGTTTGAATTGGAGTCGCTTTATTGGTCAGCTAAACAGCGAAAAGGAACGCCACAAAGTTAATAAAAACCAGAACAACGCAAGATATCTTGTCTTAGATAGTCGAATATGGTGTTGAATTAATCAATCGTGACAGTTTTGATAAAGGTCCTTTGACGTTAAAATGTAAATTCCAACAAACTTAGCGCTAGCTTAAGGATACCTAAGTAAATGGAATAAATTACCGCTGATTAGTATCCGTTGCGAATGTAAAGCTTACGGAAGGGCAATGTAAATAATTATTTCAAATTTATAAAAATGGGAAAGTTTTAAACCAAGTTGTTGGAACGCGCATCTATAAAGGAATTAAGGCGAATTCCACAACGTAAGGGCACAGCAGGTTGCAGATATTTTGTAATTGAGGATACCTACAAACTTCAGCGTGTCTCGAAAATAATTTGTGGCTTGGAAACAAATCCATAGATCTTAACTGGAGAAAGGAAATCTAACTAGAAGAAATATTGTCAAAATCAGGGTAATAATAAATTATGAATTTGAAACGTAAGTGGATGTTTTCAAAGGTTTAAACTTCACAAATTTCTTATATAGAAACAAAGACAAAAATTTACAAACTATTTGTCGTAAAATTAATTTATTTTAACTATGTAACTCATATAAACTTAACCTTTACTACCTGTAGTTTAAATCCCTTAGTATACGAAGTGCATTTAACTACTTGTTTACATTTTTCAGGCAAGATACTCTAAGGCATCTATCAGAAAAGATCATTCCATTCATTGAATAACTGTTGTAAGGGGTTAACCTATTTTTGTATTTAAGATATCTGATTACATAATTTTTATATTATTGTTTTTCTTTTAATTTGAATTTAAATAAATGCATAGGATTCATTTAACTGTTACTTAATGGTGCAAAAATTCGTCGTAAATAAAATTTTGGTGCGACCCATAAAACTCAAAATAAATAATCTAAAAGTAAGGAATAAGAATTTACTTAGAGGTAAAGGGAGTCGGGGCAGTAATTGGGTTGTCTCCAGGAGAAAGGGCATCGACATCAGGCTTATTTAGATAACAACATCTGGAAATAGCTTGATTACCTTTACTAAAACTGAAAATATAGTGTTAATTTAAGTGCGTAATAAAACATTTTTAATAAATTTACTTAATACTGCCTAATAGGTAGCCAACAATCTCCAACATATTTACGCAGAAAAATATTTTTACACATTTTTAAACAAATTAAGGAATCTTAATTATTATCATATTACCTAATGCTGAAGACTTCTCAACGTCAGAATTAGGAACGTTTATTTTCAAATGCGCTAGCGAAATTAACAAAGCTAAAAGTGGAATATAAGGTAACCGCTTTCACTTGAGGTTGTTAATAGCAACCTGTACTGAATCAACCTCGTACAGCGATTTTATAATTATTGAAACACATAAATGTCTTTAGACTTATCTAAATTGTAATCAAATATTAAAATCCAACTGACGCAATTATTAAACAAATACTAAATAGGAAATAATACAAAGGTACCACAATTCATACTTAATTCCAGAATATCAAAATATTGACCACCTCACTACTTTAACTTAAATTAAATTGAAATTACTACATATAACGTGATTATTGTACAAGATGAAGTTAAAAATTACCATTTCATAGTTCAACATCATATATTTATCCCTTATACATAACCACATAAATTTCCATTCAAAATCATAAATCTAATGGATAATTTACTACAGCATAAAGTTGTTTGTTAAGAACTCATACGTAATTTACTGCGTATTCATTATTTATTTACAGACCTTTAACTGGTGACGTGTCCAATACTGGTAACAAATGGTGACGTCGGTTCCCTATGATCCGTACCACTTTTTAGGGTTGATCGTATGTTATATTGTAATTAAAATGGTTTTAATTTAAGTTTCCAAATTAATCAGTAGAAATACTAAGTTTTGGTTTTTTAAGGTTATATATTCGAAAGAAAATTGACAAACTTAGAAACAGCCTAAAAAAGCATCATGACAAAACCCCTAAATATTAACAAAATAGGAACATATATGACAGTTTTTTGTACATCACTGAACAGTCATAAAACTGTTGATATCATAAATATAATTTTGGCAGTTTTTACAAACTATATTGCAACACGCCAGGCAGAGCGGTTTTTGGCAGTCTTACAATAGTTAGATGCTCTTCTGTCAATATTTGATGGACAAAGGTGGCATCTTTTACGCTTGAAACGGTCCTTTGGCTGCTCTGACGCATACCTTCTAACTAGTACTTCAACATTAGGCTTGTCAGACCCCAAAATGCCTCTTTTAGTGCTCTAAGTTCAATTGGCTACCTTTCATTATACATTGCTAACCGATTTAAAAACTGTAATCTACGGAATTCTTTTTCTCACTTTGGCAAACAAATATAAAATATATATGAATCAACTCCTGCCATATTATTATGCAATAGAAAATTGTCATAGGCCATCTACGTGTTCTGCAACTAACCGAATAATTTTCACATTGTTTACCTAAACTATCGACTCCACTTTTGGTCTAATTGCATAGTGAAATTATTTCTTGCTTACCAGTTTCTTCATCTATTCCCAAATTTTGGTGCATCGCAGGAACTGTTTTCGAATATTTAGGCACATTTGAAAGCAAAGTTATGCTGGCATTAACCCTTTCAGTGCGGACCACTTATATGCAAGTATGAGAATATCGTGCCATGCATGCGGATGACTTGTATACAAGTATTTGAGATATTGTATCAAGTTGATATGAAGAGTTCTAGTAAAATTGATCGACCTACAAAGCAACCAAGAATGAAACCTTCCTGCGAAATAGAGTACAATAAATTTATGGGTAGTGTCGACAATCCACAAAACCGATATGTTACTCAGTTCCGTAGCATGTGTGCGGAAGACCACCAAATGGTACAAAAACTGTTTTTTCAGTTCATGGATTAGTTACTTTTGAATTCTTACAGTTTATATAAATATCTCACTAAAAATAACATCTCCCTTGCGGATTTTCAATTGCAACTAATTCAAGAAATATTTGAAAAATGTAAAATTGCTGGGAGCAGCTCATCACACGCTTGTTACGTTGACACACCATTACGATTCGATCGCACAACTTACCGTGGAGCATCATTTATTCAAAATACTGGAAAGAGTTAAAAATCCGTTAAGAAATTGTGTAGTATGCAGAAAAATAAAATTTTTCGACAAACGAGATATCGATGTGGTTAATGTGATGTATCATTTTGTGTAGTACTTTTCTTTTCAGATTATTATTCCAAAAAAAATATGTTGGAAATAACTAACTTCATTTACATTGATGTAGTAGTAATACCTAGGTTTATAAATAAAAATAAATATGATAGTTTAATCTTGTATTAGTTGACAAGGTTCTTGAAAAATGGACTAACTTAATTGTTTATGTTCCAAACATTGTAGAAAATGAAATAAATAAAAAATTTATATCTATATTTGGGTAACGGCATTTTTAAATAATTTTATTTAAAAGATAAATAATCATTAAAAGTGGTGTATCGGTTTACCAACCAAAAGTACATAATTAATAATTATATCAATAACCGGAATGTATTACAAAAATTATTACAATTAAACAACCGAATCAAACAAAGGTGACTCAGAAATTACCGCGCTGCCAGCCCCTATGCATCGCAACCGCGTTCACGCTAGTATGCTATACGTGATGAATCGAAGCCGCATTGAAAAGGTTAAACTCATACAAAGATGATCCTACTGGTCTGGTTTTCTTCGGTAAAAATTCAGCAAGTACTCCTTTTTTGTTGCTCTGAACAGTTCACACGTATGTTCGGTTTCGCTTCTCTAATTCAGTTACAAGTTCAACTGAGGTAAATCAGTATTACCTGTGATAGTTCGTCTAGAGCAAAAATTGGTTTTGTGGGACGAAGATCGGCTTGAGTAGGTTTATTTAGTTTCAAGAGAAGTTGTTCTAGTTTTTCACCGTTGGAATATTTTCAAGTATATATGTAGATATTGAAGCAGTAACTATTTGTAGCATCGGTAAGTATTAAAATTTTAACGCTGTATTTATGGGGTTTGTTGGGCACGTACATTTAGAATTGGCAGTATCCTCTAAAGCCAACTAATATTCCATCCACGCATGTGTGCTCTTCTACAATATAGCTAGCCTGGAAGCTTTGTGTGAATTTTTGAAAACACCATTTACAGATGCCGCAGGATCGTCTATCTTCCTTTCTAGCCTTGTTACTGCGTTATCAAATGCAAGACAGGCTAATAAGGTTTAAACCCTGTTTAAAGACATGGTAGAACGAAAGAGATCCCGACTGGTCCCATAGGTGAGAAACATTGATGTTAAGTGTTTGTGTCCAGATTTGAAGATGCCACTATATAGCAAGAGTCCTCACAATGCTTGAAACTCAATTTCGTCCATGTGTCTCAGTTCCGATCTCTTGTTTCCATTTGTGAGATTGATAATTTCTCTCTATATCTCTTATGAAAATAAACAACACCAAATGTCTAATTCGCATTGAAGTGTCCTGTACATTCTTTAAAAGTTGCTTCACGGCTAGTAATTTTATAGTTACTTTATTCAAAGCAGATAGTCTTGTTCTTCTACTTCTTTATTCTTTATTGAAAGCAGATACCCTTTCTCTCCTACTTTTTTCTTATTTTGCTAGTTTGAACCTGTTGCTTCCGTAATAATACCTCTGACAACTTTCATCCTCGTCACCGTCTTCGGTCTCTTCCAGTAAATTTTCTTTGTCGCTTGTCTGGTTATTAAAAGTCTCTATATCACTTTCATCTTGTTCAAAGTCAGTATTATCGGTTTGTTCAGAGTATTAATCACTATAACAATAATTAATATCACTGGCGTTTTCGTAATTTTCAGCGAGTTCATTTTCCACTACGCTGCACAAATTCCTCAAATCGCAGACCATTAACCCTGACAGAATCCGGAAGTCATTTAGAAGCCATCTTTTTCTACTATAATAACATATATAGGTTCAATTTACACAGAAATATCAACAACGCGCATACTCGTGCAAATATCGTAACTGGTAACATCGAGTCCACGGACCCAATTACGCTAGTATTACCACAATCACCTTACTTAAACGCTAGAACTTTACTAATCGTAAAGAACACAACGTTTTAGGAATGTACTAGTGGTTCCGATGCACCAACTTCTTTTGCGCATGTGCGACAAGCGAAATTATAACCATACGTCACCACTGGATAGCGTAAATTAACTTTAAACAATGCAGCAAACATAATATTTTAAACTGTTTCTAAAACTACGAATTTTAAAGGTGGTTTCAACCTATCAATTTGTTAAAAGCGTCGACCACCTTTCTAAAGATTACATAGGATTATCCTATAACTGTATCTTGCGAACTTGTATTTATTTTTGCATGAGCCAGAACTAGATTAAAGTTTGAACAAACATTTATTATTTGAAATATAAATAAAATATATACATATAAACAAGTTTTCATTAAATATCAGGTCGTTAACCTTTCTTACGTGATTTTCGGCGTAATATTAGCAACTTAGAGAAAAATATAATGTTTACTGCATTGTTTTGAGTCTGTTAATAATAATTAATCGGATAGCGTGCGTTAATTTTTAACAATTCAGCAAACGTGTTATTAAAACTGATTATAGAATTGTGTATTTTAAAGGTAGTTCCCACCTGTAAACTTACTAAACGGGTCGAATACCTTTCTAAAGATTACAAAGGATTATCCTAACAGTACCTTGTGTAGTTATTTATTTTAATTTGCGTGAACCAAAACCAGATCAAAGTTTGAACAAATATTTATATCAAATGTAAATGAACGATATACATAAATATACACAAATTTTCATTAAAATAGAAATATTAAAACTAATAATTATCAATTCTTCTAATATCAGGC
>JAHWXV010458221.1:0-11060 GCA_024586415.1 Phrixothrix hirtus
TGCACTCAATATTTTCCCAAATTTCTTGTAGTTGCTATCCAAACTTAATTAATTGGATGCCAAGAGAATGTCCTAAGTCATCTCGCCATGATATCCCATAAGTGTTCTACCATGTCAACATCATGACTTCTAGCTGGCCATCGCATTGCGGCTGACCGTAGAAGCATTCCATCCACCAGTAATGGAGTATGCATGTGCCTAATGTTAAATTGAAGCTGGAGTTAGACTTTTACTCATTTATCTGAGATAAAAAACGAACGTAACGACACATATTTGGACAATTAAACAATCAAGGCAGAATATTTCGTTATACAAACGATCTATCACCTCTATGACAAGATATAGCTGTAGTTTGCGTTACACATAGTTGAAAATAGTTAATGCATAAATATGTATAGATATTATAGGCATATAAAGTTTTCAAATTTTTTTCTCATAAACAACCCATCCGATTTTGATCAATTAAATACCTGGAATCAACTAATATTTAAGGAACACTATTTTCCTTAACTACCCATAAACAATTTTAAATTGTCGAAATAAGCTATAAATTTGGTATTCCACAATACTGTTTTATTAATTTCACATAGAAGGTGGGATGAAATTTGAATGAAACAAACGCCAAAACGTTCAAAGACGATCAGTATGACACCAAATTTTTTTTAATGTTCATACATTATTTTGAGGATGAAAACAAACCTTAAGAATAATTAAAGTTGCTGAAAATATTCTCTAATTTAACGTAATATTTGTAAATAAAACAATATGTGCTTTTAAGGAGGTAAAAATAGAACGGAATTAGATTTGGACTACTATGTAATATGATGTTAAGTAAAGTTTACACATCTACAACTTATAAGTATTCAGTTATATTTAATAAAATTATAGCAAAGCATTTTTCATATTTAATGTTTAACTTTGCCGATTAAGACCAGAATTTAGCAAAATTACTAGCGAAATGCTTATATCCCCTCAAACTACTATCGTTTCCTTCATGTCTTCAGTAAAATTTTAAAATAAAGAAAGTTCATATAATTTTATAATAATAAGCTTATTATACAGTCGAAGAATATTGAAACTAGGTATTCCTATAATGTATAAAAACATCCCTTAATTGTGATTACTCTATTCTACTGAATTAGCTGGATCCGAGGGTTTGTTGATTATAAGCATAACTACATGTTGTTTGCAAGCTTTTGGAATATAAATAATAATCATAATAAAGTGGATGTACATTATGATGTCGTGAGATCTATTTCATTACAGCAGGGCTTCAATGTTCTTGAAGTCGAGGTAAAAATTAATCGAGAGCATATTATATTAATGTGCTATATTTCGATTGATACACTTAATTTTCTAGGGGCACAACAAAAATTGTTATACAACTAACTTAACCATTTAACCGCCATCGTTCCCAAATTGGGAACATTACAATTTTATATTATTTTTAAATAACTACAAATAATTGTAAACTATTAGTTCATGTAAATGAACATATAGGCATAATAGTTTCAACAAAAATTAAATGGTTGGTGGGAGATCGTTTGACACTTGTTGAGGCATATCATTTTACTTATATTTCGTTCTTCTTGTTTATAACATTATGGTATGCGCAAAAGTGAAATAAATATGTTGCTTTTCAATAATTTTGAAAGATTTTGTTTCAGATTATATTGGTTCTATATTCTTTATGTTGATTTGCCATAATTGTTTTATAGCAGGTGGCTAAAGTTGAATGTCCCAATTTGGGAAAATTGGCAGTTGGCATTACGTTAATTTAGACGTGTGTAAAATTGTGGGTAATACATCTTGGGGACGTGTTTTCATTATTGCACTAGTCAATACTAGAAAGAGGAATTACATATACTTTAAAAACAACATAACATGCACCCTTCGCCTACTTTTTCAGTTTACTTATAGTGAAGACGTCGACAACTAAACTTGTTTGATAGTGTTCTACCGGTGTTTTATATTTTTACTATTATAAATACGTATTTATCAACATGGAAATTAGTAAAGGAACAGTTGGAATATCAAAGGAGCATTTTATGGGTAAACACTAAATTTGCTTTTCATTCAAAATACATTCTAAGATAAATACATTTTTAGTAATCCAATTGCAAAATCCAAATTCATTTTAAGTGCAATAGACACATTAGAGTCTTCTAGTAGTAATCAGATTACCGGAATGCTCATTTTTCCACCAGAATCGGGCGACAAAGGCATTGATAGTGACGAAGGAGTTATCAATGACAATTATATTGGTAATGATAATATTCTTGATGAAGTTACAGGGAGGTAGAAATTTATGAACATGAAGAGTCTTCTAGTAGCTAAAGTTCAAAATCCACAAGGAAAGCG
This sequence comes from Phrixothrix hirtus, assembly GCA_024586415.1. Taxonomy (NCBI): domain Eukaryota; kingdom Metazoa; phylum Arthropoda; class Insecta; order Coleoptera; family Phengodidae; genus Phrixothrix; species Phrixothrix hirtus. The sequence continues at coordinate 2,362 of JAHWXV010458221.1, forward strand.
ATTAAGTGGACCTTCTGCTCCTCCAATTGGAAATTATAGGTATGATGGTGTGAGTCATCATTTTATTGCATGTACACAAGGTAGATGTGTGATATGTCTCTCAAACACAAGACTGAAATGCAGTAAATATGATAAGAGATTACATAAAAGAAATTGTTCCTTAGCATTTCATAAGAAGTGACTTTTAGTATCTATATATTCAATTATTACTAACTACATTGTATAATAGTTATCATTACTCATGTGGTTTAAGATATTTTTGTACATATAAAATAAAGTTTTTTCAAATGAGGCATTTAATGAAGTTTGTACCACACACCCGCCTACGTTCCCAAAATGGGAATAGTGTTTTTTCATGACCGCTAGAGATATTTTAATTAACAAAAAATATTACTTCTTCTGACATCAATCATATGCAAAATATTGAAAATTATTGTCATTTTTCTATGAGCAGCGGCTAAAGGGTTAACTAGAGATAGATTTTATTGTTAGTTATCTTGGAAAATTACAGAAATTGCCCAGATTCCTAAAGTAAATTGAAAACTATTTGATCCCTGTACGAATGGCACAGATACATGGGATTCATTCCAAGCAAGGAAGAATACCTAGTTACAATCTTTAGTGAATTTTTACTGATATTATAATATTACAGTACTTTCATCTAATCCCGAACCCCACGTGATCATTTATGGGCGGTAGCCATTAATAATAATAATTCCCTAACATTTCATGTGCCTTTGTTTAGATGTCAAATTTTTAGGTTAAAGTAAAAATTGATTTATTCTGAAAAAGTTAGATGATCAATTTACAGTTATAATTAAAATTATAATTATCGAAATTAGAAATTCATGTTATTTAATGGAGGTTATCAAACAGGCTGTGCCAAGCTCTTATGCACTTGCGTGGCCCTGTGAATGAACATCTAGATTTTATTGAACTTGTGAGGATCCAAAAATTAAAACCAAATCTAGACATTTCTATTTCTTTAATAATTTTATAATTTTGTAGATATATTTTAGTTTTGCAAAAAACTGATTTATTTAATAATGTTATTTTAAAAGCTTAGAAAACAGATTACAAATATGACAGCGCAATAACCCAACAATGCTTTTCATATGTTTAGTTACATTTCTAGTTTCTTAATGTGTCAGCTTTGGTTAGTTTCAACTTTATAATGCAAATATTCCTAAATTTAAAAAAGTTACTGATCACGTGGGGTTAGGGATTAAATGAAAGCTTAGTATATAACGTATCTTACTAATCGTAAGAAAGATGTCATCCCCAATAGAATTTTATTTAGTTAAATTTTGTCAATGATAATTACTACAATTTTACTTTCCCTTGCCGTATATGCAATATAAGTAAATAAGAAGGTATGGTTTTGTCCAAAATTTTCGATGTCGAAATTTTAGTAGACATGCACCTTTTCAGATTTCTTGAGTCTGAGTGTTATGTTTTATTCGTCCGTGTGTTCGCGCGCATGCGTGCGTCATGGTGGGAGGGTACACATGCGTGTGCATATGCGTATACGTATGCGTGTGCTAGCGCATGTGCGTGTGCGAGTATTTGCGCGTGTGTATTATATGTTTGTGCATGTGCGTGTTCGGGTATGTGTGCGTCCGTATACATGGGTGTATATGTGTCTGTGCGTGTGTGTAAGCATCTACATATGCGCACATGCGCGTGCGCGTTTTTTAAATCAAACCATACAGTTACCTATTTATTCAAAAATATGTATATCATTCGCCTACAGCATTAAACTTTCTATAAAACTTTACAGCTGCAACCTTTTTTTAAACTAATGTAAATAATTTACAGCTACTCGATATGTGTGTATTTGTAATTATTTTGTATTGGTGCAAAATTCAGAAACACGGGTACTGAAAAGTAGCTTTTAAGAAACAAAATCATTTCCAAAATGTTTTGTCATGCTAGTTACATTAAATTTATTGTTATAATTAATATTATCCACTTTAAGAGGAATAGCATACATTTAAATGTCGCAAAATAAGGGCTATATTATTCCGTGGTAGTTTGTTTTCTAGTAAACTGACCGATTGTTCACTTCAATCAAAATCTAATGTAACTAATTTTAAAAGAGAAATCGTCACTGATTTTGCTTGTAATTTTAAGTGGTTATTGGGTTTTCTAAGTTTATATTTGAATAATAAACATACTTTGATGGGAGACTACAAGACATCTCCGCCTAATTTAATAAATTATTTCTAGAAACTAGGTAATAAGTAATCTAAGGTAAATGTTTTATTTTTAAGTATATTTATTTAAAGGAATTGACATTTAAGCATTTAAAAAGAATTTAGAAATATTTCTAATGAACTGTAACTGGTTTCAGTGTAAACTTTATAATTTATATAACTTGTATTTGTTTTAGGTAATCATAACTAGCTATTGCATGTAGTTACTTTTAGTTATGTAAGCATCCTCTTTAACATTAAATTAAAATTTGTCTTTTACTACACTTTAAGTACTTCCCAAGGTAATTTCATTTCACTTATGACGAACGAACTTAATGGATTGGGTCACCGCACTACGTGATGTCACGTTGAATATACGAAAGGCTTTCTATTCAAGTCGATATTATATAAAATTAGTATATAAATAAATAACACGACAATTAACATATATAGGACTAATTCACAATGTAAAAAACAGACGTCTAAGCCAGTTAGTGAAACCTATAATTAATTTTATTTGTATAGAAAGTTCTTGATGTAGGTGTCAAATTCTGTTGTGGTTTTTTAAACATTCATATGTTGCCTGCTGTAAAACATTTATAACTAAAAACCCAAATTGTAACTTGTATTTGTATTTTAATCTAGCCCTGGAGATGCTAACCACTAATATGATTTAGGCAAAACGTTTGGCGTAATAAACCAAAAAGGATATGTACTAGATAACTTTGACAAAGTTTAAATAAACAAAATTTTTTTCGGGAAGACGCCTTGGATACAATTATTAAAAATTATTTCCTAGTAAAAGTTTGGTAACATTTTAACAACATTTAACAATCTATTAATTAATAGTATTTAATATCTTTGTACCTATTACATCTATTAAGCTTCCCTTCTATTAAGTAATCTTGGTTTAATTAATTAAATGTTTTGATAATGCACCCTATTTAATTTATTGTCTGTATTTTAATTAACGGATCTCAAAATAATCACGTCTCTTATTTTCATTGTTGTCTATTTCTTTTATTTCGCTACAGAAATTATATTATCAGAAGAAGAAACAATGTTTTAATTGAAGGGTTCTTCACTAGAGCAATTTGTTAACATTTTTTTGTCGAAGTGTGGGTTTTCATATTACATACCAAATAAATCATAGATCTTTACTTACTATATAGATTTCAAGGCAATAAGAGGGCACTTTAGTTTGATGAAGGAGCAGGCATACGTCAGATATCAGTAAACGAAAAACCTTTAGTGCTTGTTCTTAAGAAAGATACGCATAGTCATCTCATAATAAATCTTAAAACAAAATATTCCGTTATTGTTACTGATTTTTCCAATTTAATTGGATTTGCCGGATTTGTTAAAAACGCGTGTACAGCTTCCAAGTTCTTACACATTTATTCCTGATGTAATTTTGGTACAGTAAGTAGAACTAAAATAAAGAGTGGCTAGACGGAAATCTTCACCGCGGAAGTCATTTTTAAACATATTCATCAGTTATTGAAACATATCAGTGGAGTAAGCTGCACTTCGATATATGTTTCAAGCTTTTGTGTAAAAGAAAATAAAATTTAGAAGTATAGAGAGAAGCTTAATCCCTATAGGAAACTCGGTTGTAATCTTCTTCTTTTATGTATTAACAAATTTTATTTTCAAGAGTCCTAGTCAGTTGTTGACGCCAAACCCGCGGAAAACCATATAATGTAAAATCCACTGAAAAAGCTATTCTTGTGCGGTAATCAGGCCGAATTCTAATACTTTGAAAAAACTTGTCATGAGGATGTCTACGAACCTAGAGACAGGCAAGCTTCTCAGTATAGGCCTATAAAGAATCATGAAATATCTATCAGAAATGGCAACATACGAGATTGCAGATCCATGCCTCTTTGAAATAAACGAGCAGTAATTGTTACAAGGGATTTTATAGTAACAATCTAGGGTTGTTGTGGTTATAATTTCAAGAATTGGAGAACTTTAAACAGCTCTGGTTTTAATATGATGCAGTTATGATCAATTCACACCGATAAGCTGAGCACTATTGTATTACGTACCATGTATACAAATCGTCCAATATTTAGCTAGATCTCCCACTGGAGATGTTGCAGTCACAATTTGGAAAATTAAAGAACTTCAAACAGCTCTGGTTCAATATGATGCAGTTGTAATCCACGTAGATAGTCAGAGTATTGTCGTATTACACAGCAGGTTTATCAGCATTCCTATTTCTCGTTTTGGCGATATTAATTAGCCAGATCGCTTACCAGATTTCTCCATAATGCTTTTTTTCCTATGGGAACACTGCAAGAGCTGGGTTTTTTTCCACACATAAATGAATTTAAGGACATAATTAGCCATAAAATTAATATCACGCCTGGTATCCTTCAAAGAGTTATGGACCATTGAAGACAAGCTGTTTACAAAGTTTTAGGAACCGTATAAAATCATTATCACCGTTAAATAGGAGGTTTGTAGAACTATTTCACTAATTTAACCTTTCGGTATATATATTGAACAGCATAGATTTGCTTGAAAGTTATGAAACATAAGTTTGTCCTACAAACTAAAAATGGAAATCGCTTCTTCTTTAATTAATTTGTCTTGTAGCAAAGTTAATATTAACAACGATAGAAATTTGTGATTACAATAATTCACACCTCTAGTGTAAATGTTTTACTTGTATCCAAATATCAAAAGGAGTATCAATTTATAAATTGTTTCTAATGAGTTAGAAGTTAAAGACTAATACAACAGAAACCTAAAAAGCTGTTATCAGAATAAGGCTTGTCCTTAAACATATTACAGAAAGTTAAAGCTGCAGTTAGGAGTATTGCTTGAAATAATAAGACATAGTAACAAAAGTTCAGGTGAGGATAAAATATTAGTTAACTAAAAGCTTTTAAAGCAAGCTGGCAGGCTTAAATAAGGAATAAAGCTTTGAATATTTTAGTATTCAACAATGAATTATAGGTCTCAGATAGCAATACTAGGTACTACGTGAGAATTCTGGTTCAATAAAAGTAATTCAGCCTTATCAAGTATAAACCTACTCCAGAGACTTTTAAGGGTATTACGGTAATTTAGTATAATTTTAAATAACTATTTAAAGTAAAAGGTGAGACGTGAATTGCTTCAAAGTTCAACTAGCTACATAATTGTCATTAAATAGTAACGTAATATATCAAAGACTTTCTAGATCTTTATGAGTATTACCAATAAAGAGACAAAGTCCACAGAAAATATTAGAAGTCTATAGTTGACAATAAATGATTTAGTTATACCTATACGATTATACAGTTATCAGAATAAAACCTCCCTATCATTATGCAAGTACGATATACACAATGAGTATGTGCATCGTCAACTTTGAGTGGAGTCCTTCGCTTTGTAAATTACCCTAGGGATTTAAATTCATATTTTATTCAAGAAGTGATGCTTCTATTCTTATATGTAGTCAAAAATGGAATTTATCTTACTGCCACGTGCACTGTTTTTTATTCATGTACCTGACGTATTCGTTATACCTCTATAAAATATACCCTTTGACCCTAAAGAAAAATTTTACTTGGAGTTAACCTTAGCAAGTTCGATAGAAAAACACGTAATCGTTAAAGTCTGACATTCAAAACTGAAATCCTACTCTGGTTCTTTGTTCATGTACATCTATTCGTTCACCTATAAAAATATTTGGCAATCAGAATGATAACGTCCAAAATTGCCTGCTATCGGAAAACCTTTAAAAAACTGTAATGTAGCTCATAAAAATAAAAGATTGCCTAACAACCGTTCTTGTAAACGGAATTGTTACAAATTGTACATGTACAATCGTTTATTTAGGTTTTGTTATTTTCGCTGTTTTATTGCTCTTGCTATAATAAATATTTACGTCAAAGAAAATTTAATATTATTCAAATGCTATTTTTGAAATGTGGAGTTTTGTTATATATTATTATATTGTAAAATAGAGAAGACTTTACTGTAAGGACCCACTCAAATTCTCAATAAAGTTATTCTCTCGGTCTCCATTCAACCGCTCCAAATAAACGGAGTTTTATTAGAAACAGCAAGCGAAAGTATAGTTTTACCAATGTAAAGCAAACAAATTACGGTTTTATTAATATTTAGAATTAATTCGAAAAAATTCATACATTGAAACGGTATATACAATAACAACTCAAATTTCAATTTATAGACTCAGGTAGAGATCAAATTGGCATAAAATAACATTGAAGGAACTACTAAATCTTTTATGTAACTACCCGCGTATTTATAATGCTACATTTACATTCCACATCTAGAAATCCTATTGTTCATAATTCAAGGCAGCGCCATACAGAAAAGTTGCTATGAATATTTTAAACATTGCTAAAACTTAAAGGCGATTATTTATTAAAATTTAATTCAAATTAGTTTTTCAACACAATTTGTATACCTAACCTTGTAAGACAATGATTTTTTAAATACAGTGAATTATTCCTAACACATATCTATGAAAATGCTATGACAATTATGTGCTAGAACATTTTAGTATTATCTCAAGGGGTTAGTTTTTAAACTAGGTGAATTGTGTTAAAGTTGCAACCGAAGGATATTTAACATAATAATACAGCATTTGATGATAATAAAGAGTGACCATGTTAAATTTGTTTGCATTTGAAATATAATCAAGGTAGGCCTATTTATATTACTTTGATTTGATGTAATCTAACTGTCACTCGCAAAATGATTCTGTACCTTACAGTCATAAAGTATATCTAAGATTAGCATATTGAAAGTTTACAAAGTTACTACTCGTATTAGTAAAAGTAACCTAAATTATGTTTGGCAGCTGCAACACAAATAAGACGTATCAAAAGTCACAAACCAACTGTTGTAATATTTTTTGAAGGCCGTTCGAATTTTCAATACGGGTTGTAGCTAGAAAACCTGCAATATCATGCATCTGCTTGCAGAAAGCGCTAATTGTTCGATTTATGAAGTCTGAGCTGCTCTAAATTGAAGTCATAGCAAAAACCTGTTGGAAATCCATAGGTCCATGTATTAAGAGAACGCTTTTGTGTCATCATCGGTGATGAAATCCACATCTCATCGACTTCCAGTAACTTGACAAACAAGCATTCTTTATATCAAAAGTAAAGATGTATGTTTCAGCGAAGTTTAGGATCAAGATCAGAAAATTTTCTAGGAAACATCTTCATTGGCAATCAACTTGAGTTTGTAGAAGGAAAGTCTAGGTTCCCTCAATAATGGTAGAATAAGTAATAAAACTTACGTGAGTTAGCGCCACCCAACCTCTATTGTATATGACCTATTTTAGTTTGAGTTACGATACGAGATCTGTTATGGAATGGTAAGACGACAAGAATTCAGATATACCAAAAAATATGCAATGTGCCTATCTTAAGTTAAAAAATAATTGTCGGGGAAGTATGAGATCTTTCAAAATTCTAAAAAAAGAAATTTAGGCAGCAAATAAGATTTCATAAGCGATTCGCCAGCTAAAGTTGGGTTAACTTTTCCTTGAAGTATCGCAACCATATAGAAACAATATATTATTGATATCGCTCATCGAGGTATGTTGGTAATCTATGTGGCTACGATGGCGAAACTATACTGTCTATACAGGACTGTTTGGGCGACATGGTTTTTATGTCGAACCTATGTTGTATAATAACACAGGTTTTAGTATCGAAATTACTATACAGTATCTATACAATTTTCCAACATAATTACAACTGTTGGCAATATTGTGTAGTATCTTCATTGATTCAATATAGCATAAACAACTAGACCGATTGCGCATAAAACGATCAAAATGTCAAATAAGTTACTTAAAAATGCAATATTGCCATTATCTTCAAACATGTATTTTCAAATGTGCGAATTATAATTATATATTTTTTTTTCATAAATATTACCTAATGTATTCAATTAAATTATGCAGTACACATTTTTCTGTTATTTACAAACAAAATTAGTTTTCATCGACAACGGGTAAATTATAGTTTTGTCTGGGCACATTCAGGCTTAATATTCATATTATAAGTATGAAATTTAAACGTAAACTAGGGAAATAAAATATCTATTTAAAAACAATACACCTAAGATAATATATATTATTGTATCTGCTTCCAAAGTTTCACATTTTCATTTCTTTAAAAAACTTTTTTGAGACTTCAACAGAGGGGTGCAATAGAGAGTTTATTCTTTTAAATTTGCCGAGAAGTAAACCCTTATACCTACTTCAGAAATACAAAAAAGGTTTATAAAAACCATGTTAGGAATCGTTAGCTCAGTTTACATAATTTGCAAGTATTTTTAAATAAACTTTCTATAAGTTCGTGTAATATGTGTTCTGTTAACTCGTTAAATATTGAAAAGTTAAAATTGACATTTTTTTAAATAAAGATATCAATTTATTTAGCGTTCTGCATTTATTTTAAATTTTATTTTTGTAGTAAAAATTTGTTAGTCAATAATAAAAATGAATAGCACTGAAAGGGCTAG
>JAHWXV010458228.1:0-24147 GCA_024586415.1 Phrixothrix hirtus
CACTCTACTCATTTATAACCTGTTAATTACCTCCCACCACCAAAATGGCGGACCATTTTTTTTACATAGGATAGGTTGCGTCCCAGAACCCGCTTTGGTAACCAGAATGTGGTCGTGTATAGGAATATTCATTCGGCATCATGCGCAAGAATTTAACCTTTCTGCAAGCACTATGCAGCGTATTCTCACGAAACATTTGCGTCTTCTTGCCTACAAAATCCAAATAATTCAACAACTCAAGCCTGCAGACCACGCACAGCGAAGAATGTTCGTTAATTAGGTCATTTAACAAGAACAGGCGAATGGTGAGCTTTCTAACAAAATCTTTTTCAGAGATGAGGCCCATTTTTATGTTGAGGCTACACAGATAAGTAAAATTGTCGTACTTGGAGCGACTAAAACCTACATGTGCTTCATAAGAAGACGATAAATCCTATTGTTTGGTGAGAATTATGTGCTGGAGGCATCATTTGATCCTATTTATTCGAAGACGCTGTCGGGAATGCACAAACAGTCAATGGAGAATGCTATCGAGTCGCGATAACCAGTTTTTTGTGCTTCAATTGGATGGTATGGATCTTGAAGACATGAGGTTCCAACAAAACTGTGCCACTTGTCGCACATCATGTGAAACTATGGCATTACTGCACGAGATATTTCCTGGTCGTGTAATATCCCGTTTGGGGAATCAGAATTGGCCGTCTAGATCGTGCAATTTTAGGCCTTTGGACTGTTCCTCTTGGAACATGCTCACAACTACCTACTGTATCGTTATAATTCAGTCAAACCAGCCAAACCCTGCCTGCAAATTTCTTCAAAGCCACGCAAGTATTCCAACAAAGTCTAATGCGTTAGAGCATTTACCAGATATGTTGTTCCAAACATAACTCTGACATATCTACTTTAAGCTTAAGTATAAGTTTCGGCATTTTTCGAAAAAAACCTGTGTTTTATTTACAATTTAAATTTTCTGCCCTTGTTGAGAAACCCTTCATCTGCTTTACTTGAAATATGTAATTTTTAATGTTCAAATTTTATTTCATTATACTAACTATTATTTGAAATATTTTAGTTTTGTTACCTACTTTTATTTTACTTTTAGCAAACCAATAAGAAGACATTGTAATCTGGAAAATCCAGCAATTCCTTGCAATACAATGGTGTAGCTGAAGTAGTTGGACAACCACGTAAGCTATTATTTTCCCTAACGGATTTCGAACTCTGATTGTCATTCCTTTGTTTTTTACAGTAAATCTAGGTATTTAATGAAGTGGTGCCCTTACGATTATAACAAATTTATCGACCCTTAAATTAGCGCTCTTGAACCATCCCGTCATTTTAGTTACCCGTGCACAGCCGTAAGTTCTAAGTTTTGTCTTTAACTACCCTCTAAAATTGCACAGCGCCGTTTCATCCCGTTAAAATTGACTCCAAATTAGATGTAGGTAATCATATATCTCCAGTGACAACTGATTTCAAACATTTTTCTTAATAGAGTATTAATTTAAAAACTATCAGCAACAATTCAAGTGCTTGTCATTTTGCGCAACAGGAATAAGTCTTGAAACCTTTCTTATACTTATCTTATTTAGGCATAAATGGTCTTTAGTAATCCTAATACTGCTTGTTTTAAAGAACTCCAGTTTCGTTAAGACTTCTTTAATCTTCAAATATTGGTCGCTGGGCATTTTAGTTTACACAAAATCAAGAACGCAAATTTTTACCTGCTGACCGTTCCGTTCCAAATATTACCTTCTTGAATTTCTCGTTATAATTGGAATAATTTAGTCACTTTTGCACAGTTGCGTTTAATAGAGAAGAGTCTATATACGCGTCATCCAAATCTCTTTGATTTTGTACTGATGTAAAGCTTTCTTCACTGCACAATATCTGATTTTAAAGAATATGTGCACACACCAACTGTGAAAAATGAAGAGATGCGTTAGCACTCAGCGATAATGTAATGAGTAGATTTTTAATCATTTGAAGTTAGTTAGGCCGGAAACTAGACGAACAAAAATATTTGTAAAATACGTCAACAATTTTATTTAATTCCATTTCATTTAATAGTTTTAAATATCTTTAATTGAAATAGTTATACACCAGGTTTTAACAAATATTTACAGTAGCTTGCAATTAAGTAATTAGAATAATTAAGTTCCTACGTATTCTGATCGCGTAAGGTCTTTGTTGAATAGTAAAACTTTTAGCAACACTAATGAAATAATTAAACTACATAAAGTTGCGCAGACTATAATGCTTATTAAAAAATGAACAAATCGATGAAGCTTGCGCCTAAAAACTCTACAAACGTTTTCTTTTGGAAATTTCAATTAAATGCACATATCTAGGGATACCTTGGGAAACATTCAATATAAAATTGATAGAGGGACGAATATTTTTCAACATAAAAGCTTTGAAAGTAGAAAATAAAGGTCTTTAAATATTTGTACTCATATTACTTTTAAATATATTGTAATCGAAAAGAATACGTCATAGTTTATGACTAAAAACGCTCCCACGCGTATACTCGTTTTATTTTTTATGAAATTGTGCATAGTGCAACGTTATAAAATTCATAGGATTTAATTAACGACGAGTAATTTTTTTATTAAAGTTATTTCTAAAGCTAGCTAATGGGTAACTAACTGGAATGTTCATAATGGTGAAAGCTATATTTTTTAACTAGGAAGTTAATAATTCTTGATCAGGATCATAATTTAATAAACTTACATGCTTTTTACAACAGAAGTTTTAATTGAATAAATATATACATTTTAATAATTAAAGGTATTCACAATCAATAAAGGCTCACATTAAGTATTCTAATTTTTGCAAGTTATCGCGATCTGAATGTGGGGCTTTGGTAATTTCATATGTAGAAAATTAGAAATTTTTATTAGTAAAAGTATAAGTGACTACATTTTCACTGTAACGTATATAAAAGCAACAAAGAACTCCTATGACGACCGTGGGGTTATTTAGGAATGAAAATTTAGTAGGTTTGAGTGCGTAATTGCTTTTTGTAGACGTGTAGCCTCATCGACAATCTCAGTCGAAGACTGAGTATTATCAATTTGGCAAGCTTGACTTTGGATCACGTTATATATTTATAATACTGATTTCACTGATTTATTATTGTGTACTTTATGTTTACAAAGAGTTATTTATTTCAAACGTGATTGTATACGTCTTTTATTTGCTATTTAGGTAATATATTTTGCTTCACAATTTAACCTTTTCACTTTATTATGTTAAGCTATGTTAAGTTGTAATTATCTTACGATAATTTAATCTAAGGTCTTGTAACGAGCTGATGTTTTATCTATCATTTCTATATTCTACTGCCAACATGCAATGGTTTAAAATGCAAATGAATGCTGTAATAGTGTACAATATGTAAATTGTTTTGGGTGTTTGCGGCACAAGAAGAAAATCGTATTGGTATCTTCGGGATGATTGCAGTAATATCACCTAAAAGTAGTTATGCATGACTTCGCAATAGCTGTAAGCGCTCACGTATATGTATCGAAATATCCTTATACATTCATGAGGCCTGTTTGCTTTTGACGGGGAACTGAGAACAGCGCCAATGAAATGGTCCGTTAACATTGCTACAGGGATTAATCTTGGGGTAAAATACTTCAAAACATTCGTAGGCATTGGGGATTCATGTTTCGTTGTGAGAAAATACGAGAAGGATGTGCCTAAATCTGGAAGCAGTTTTATGATTTAAATTGGCAAAAGGTACGTGTTATTTGTAGAAGATGCATTACACATCTAATTTTGCAGTGCAAAATTTCTCTTTGTCTAGTCCTTCCTAATTTAAATTAAAGTTTTCTGTGATGGAATCTGAGTATGGGAAATATTTAAAAGCTTAGCATTTTTGACGTGGTATGCAGTGACATCTCTTAACTACTGCTGTTGTTTACAAAAGTTTTCTATAATCCTAGTTAAATATTATGTCATTCCTACTACTAGAGGTCTCTGAATGCACAAAATTTGCACTTAATTATTTTTCTAACATTACCAGTTATTATAAAACATTGACCTTTTCATGGGGCAAAAATAAACATACGACTTTTATTTAGAATTATTTTGTGTATTAAAACCTTTAGATTTATTTTCGGTTATTCTCAATAATTTGTATTGTTTAATATTTTTAATTAAACTAATCATCGGTTAGAATTTAGTTCACTTAATTTTTAACTCCTTTATGTTATCAAATGCTTCCAATTGCATATTTTGAACATTTATTATATGAAATCTTTAATGATCATTTGAACTAACTTAACCGCTTTCTAATTCTGTTAACTAACTGTATTAATTCTTCGACTAGTAATTATAATAAGGCGTCAATCACAATGTTTGTTACACCTCAATCACAAAAATCGACTACTATGGGACTTTTTAATTTTGACTCCAATTTTCACAGCAAAGAGAAACAAATTTGTAAAGCGAATTTGATGAAACAAAAACTGCTGGAAGCAAATTTAATCCTATATCAAGCATAAAAATTTTAAAATTATAAACTGTTTCGTTTTTGTTTTATTAAAAAATTTAGTCAGTTATACTGATTTTAAACAGTGATAAACAAACGCCACATACAAATAAATTTTAAATTAAATGCACTAAATAAAACAAAATTTAGCTGCGTTTAGTTCACATTTCTAATACACAATGAGAATAACAGAATTATAAATTTCTAAATCTCTATCTATTAACAGAAATATAGTGAACGACTGATTCTCGCATACTATTAGACTTAATTTTCTTGCCTACTATTGGACAGAAAATACTTAATTGGCAGAGAATGTTAGCATTTTTGCAGGATCTATGAGTAGATGGTAAAAATCCATCCAATTACTAACAGTTAGACAAAATAATGCAAGGTTTTCTAAGAATTTCTTACGAATAAACATTTTCCATCTAATAGTGTGAAAACATTGAAATTTTAATACGACGCAAAAATCACATGTTTACTATTTTTTGGTGAAGAATAGAAATTTGGCTTTAGTTTTATTCTTCTCATACTCTGTTAGAAATATTGTGTACCAAAAGTAGATATACCTCTTTTTTGTTGTATATCCTTATATCTATTATTTAGTGATACTATCCCACACGTATTAATACTAAAATACATGCTACGAACTGGTTGTACGTGAAAAAATTACCTCTGTCGCTACAATAGCAATCAGCGATGGGATTGTCACTATAACTTGCGGCACTTTTTGAGTTTTGAGAAGACGGGCCGTTATTAACATTGTGATCATTTTTGCCTAAGTTTCAATAGTAAAATAAACGAAAAACCTCAATGAAGATAAAAAAAATGTAACGTTCTTTAATTTTTTTGAATAGTTAGTTATACCCACGCGTTTTCAATAGTTTGTGACCATGCTGTATATGATTTAATTTTAAATAACTGTAATAGTGGTATGGCTAAATATTTAAATCTTCCTGTAGTCAAGATGGTGTTTTACACATTTAAATTTAGCAACCAATTTTAATATTTAAAAGAATTACTTTGCAGAGAAATGTTTTTGTTTAGACTATGCTTTGTTTTGTCTGACAATTAACAAAATTTACTAATTATTTTAAAAACATCTCTAGCTATTTGATTTTGTACAATTAATAACATATAATAATAAAATCAATACAATATAAAGATGTTTTGAAGTAACCTTCGTTTCAATTGATTTTGTGATATAGCGTCGTAATATAGTGTCGTCCATTGGATAGTTAGTGCCTGCTAGTGCTGACATTGTGGTATGGGATATCGAGTACATTTTAAGTTACGTACGTACATTTAATGGACGAAATATATAAAATTAGAATCGTTGAGGTCTTGAAACCAAAATGGAATAAAATTTCCTTTGCGTTTCAAAAATAAGCCTTCACCGAATTTGGTCATGAAAGTTCAATTAGCCCCCAGCAATGAAGTGAAGTTGATAATGAATTCTATTAAATGACTTCACTAACGTGTAAACCGTTTTAATTAACATTGCATTGTTAAACTGTGCATATGTACTGATTAGAGAGTGTAAAACGTCGGCTATGTTTACCTAAGCGAAATCGTCATCAAAATTGAGGTCGTTTGTTCTAAAAGGGCAGTTCCTTTCCAGATGAAAATCTGGCAAGGAAATACCATCATTTTTGTAACAGTAATCTTCGACGTTTCAGGATAAACAACATCGCTTCTGCGATATAACCACCACCAAGCTATCGAAACTATTGTTAAATAGCGCTATTCTAGATTTATTTGTTTAATATTATAGTATGAATCCAAAAGACCATTTGAAAACTACCATCTGCGGTTACATCTTAAGAGCCGAAATTCAGCAATTAATTAAAGTACATTATAATCTTTGTTTGGAAAAACAGATTTGGTCAATGGATTGTTTTTATATCTATGCTTTGTGTTATTAATTTTCTTAGTATTTGTGAAATTTAATGAACAAAAATAGGCTTATTTATATATTGTTGCTCCTAAGAGGAATCGGACATTGAATCCTAATGAATCGCTGTCAATAATTTAGAAACTGCGGCCTCCTTAGTTACAAATTGATTTTAAAATATTTCATTTTACATGTGTACGCGTACATTTTTTATTTAAATAATAAGCAGAGTATTTGTATGAACATAAGGCTATTTGACAGTCAATATATTGAATTAATTATCTATTAAGGTTTTGATCCGTAACTGTATGATTTGGGAGAATTATTGTACTTTTAAAGTCTAAAGAGTGGGTGCCCTAGGCATTAAACTAATTATTAAGCTAAGTCTGCGAATGTAGATAATTTTGAAGGTAAACATTTGCCAAATTAATTCGAAATCTCGATATTTGTTCAAATTAAATATTCCTCTCTAAGGTAATTGGATTATCGACTGTCAGCGGTTAATTAATTTCGATACTGCTCCTACTATTTACAATGACGTCTCCGAATAGCAACTGGCAAATTTTTGACGTTCTTAGTATTCTTGAAGTTCCAGGTTAATAACTACCATCACTGTAACGTGTTACCGACTTTTAAACTTAATTTCAGTTTTGTTAATTTGTGTTTGTGATGCAATAATTAATCTTGTTAAAAAAAGTGCTAACTCATCAAAAGTTCGGGTGATTTGACGCATGAAAAAGACTGTATTTGACCTCATTTTTGCTATAAACAATTATTGTAAATAAATCACTTCATTAGAAACACTGTATAAAACTGTTTAAAATACAAAAATTATCTCTAGATATTCAGATGTAAAAACTAATCTTATCAAATGATACGAAAGGAAATTAGATAATCAGAAATGGTTTAAACAAATAATATCCAACTTCCCAAAGATCCATTGTCTAAATATATTTATTGCAAAAAGTTAAAAAAAAATGCAAGTCAGTTATCATGAATTCCAAGAAAATGCCCAATAACCAAACAGAAATTTAAATATATTAAAAGACAAAGACCTTATAGTATATTACATTATTACAAACAATACTTCCATTCGGTGTAGACCAATTTAGGATAAATACATTCTGTTAAACAAATAATATTTATTTTAGAGATAAATGAAAGTTTTAAGGAATTGAATAAGTTCAGATGTTTTCATAAAATATGGAAGTGGTGTTCCGAAGGTATCATAAATAAAAACATTCATAAACAGTTCAACAAATTTTCTTCGAGGGTTTTTTTCACCACAAAATTACAAAAAATTTTCTCAAACATATCTAAACGATGTTTATAACATATACGTTTTTCATTAAAATCGGCCTAGCCGTTTACGAGAAACCTACTTTTTCTATTTTGCTTTCATCCCTCCATAACTCCCAAAAAAGTTAAATTTCGAGGCTAATCTTCGGGGAAGTTTTACATCTCGGAGGTGCGAACTAATGACATGAATTTGAGCTCGATAAGTTCGGGGGCAAATTTTACATGCTTAGTCTGCTATACCCTTTATTAACAAATATAAACCATTACGAGAAATAAAAGTTACATATACCGGAGTACGATAAATTATCCTGCAAAGTACACCAAATTAACTTGTAAATCAAAAGCATACAGGGAAAATCTAAAAAGTTACTAAGGCCGAATAGCAAAAGTAAAAATATACGAGGTATTCTCGAAAAGTAAAAATTATTTAAACGTTACTAAACGTTAGTTTAGTGAAGCCACAACCTATAGGACGCTACCTATCCTCGACTGCAAAATAACTACCTGGACCAACTGGAAGTGGACAGGACATCACACCGGTAGATTAAGGACAACCTCGAACCCCGATGGTGTTGCGTTTATATTGCATTGATGCAGTAACAATTTTTAGTTAATTAACGTAAATTTAATATTTTAAAAGAAATTATGAAAGTTAGTGGTTGCTAAATTTTCAAGTATATGTTTTTGGTTTGTGCATACTATTTTATAATTTTGTCTCGAAAAGTTGCATTTTAAAAGTATGTGTATGGTACACGTGTGCGATAAGGAACGACCGTGAAGTGCGGTCGAGGCTTTTTGGGAGAGACGCCAGGCATAGGTGGTCTTCTGCTTTTGTTTTTAAAAAGTTGATTGCGAGATATAGTTTAATTATTTGTTTTCTTGTCCGAATAAGCAGTCATTTCGTTGAAAATGTGCGAGATAAAGTTTCTTCAGAAATGCTTTCGTGGTAGTGCCACGCGAGAATTAAAGATTACTTTTAAGTGGATATCTAGTTTATTCCTAGATAATCATAAACTTTTTTGGTGCCCAACGCACGAAGATGAAATTTCTCTTGTTTAAGGCAGTAGTCGATTTAATTTAATTGTTATTAAGTATATTTTGGAAGATGCAAATTTTTGGAACAATTTAATAATGTTTTTCTGGACCGCATATGGCAAAGTTTCTAATTATATGCACTGTAAATTCAGTCACAATTAATTTGGATGTTTTCATCAACTTTAGATAATAAATTCTGCACACCTGATAAGTAAATTCAGGGGCGGCGATAAATTTTTTAATCTGCGGTCAGGAACCTGCATTTCCGCCTGTTTTCATGCTATGAGGTATCTTGAACGTTTTCAGAGTACCAATTGTATCCAAGAAGCTAATACCGCTACTGTTACTGCTAGAGGTGTCGAAGTCTTCATCAGTTAAATGAATTTCGTCTTCGATAAATTCCGATTACCCATAAATGAAGTTTTACAGTTATAAAGCATTTACGTATTTAAATATAAACGTATCTATGCATAATTAAATCTGTTTTAGGTAAATTACTAATCATTGTACCCGATTTCTTTTGTACAAAAGAAAAAGGAACATAGCTAATAACATTTTGTAACTATTTTATGACTATTTTTATGTGCAACATACAGTTTATATAGTTAAATAATTATTGTAAGATTCGTAAATTGAAATTCCAAACTGTGATTAAATTTAATAGTTTTCTAAATCTTTATTTTATGCCCATTATAACATCATATCAGAAACAATACGTTATGTAATGAACTTTGTTAAAATTTATTTATTTTTTGTTATAAAATTTATTTCTTCCAAGGTTTATATTTTTTATTTAATTTATTTTGAATATTACCTGGTCACAAATTTTCAGAACGTCAGTTTTGCACGCTGAGCTGATAAGGAGTCATCTGTTTAAACGATGTGTTGACGCTCAATTCTTTCAAACTCACTCAGCATTCCCGAAATTCTTACCTCATCGCCAGATCTAGCAAAATTACTTGGGTTCACTAGGAAATAACCACGTTTCCTAGTTGTGTGCACTTTTTGTGTAACAATGTGAATGAATTTTCAAGATTTATAACTCATGGATTATCGCCCGCTGTTCTCGTTCATACGAAAATTTCAATGTCAGTTCAAAGTGATAAGAAAACAAATAAAACTCAAATTACAAAGTTATGAAAATATATGAGCTTCTGCAACATAAATTTGCTGGTTTAGTTTAACATCATAATAATGCTTTAATATAACTGAAAAATAGGCAAATTGCTAATAAAACCTATAAAATAATGATTGTTCCATTATGTGAATTCAATTGGGAAATTCTAATTAAATAATATATTATAGGATCTTGAATCTTATTCCCAATATTTGCTAAGCATTCAAATTCTAAAATGTATAGATATTGAAGGAACAGAGCATATAGATGTTTATTCAGTTATAAATAGCACCATGTTTCGAAATTACCAAAAATTTCAATATCAGGACTTGATCTATGTAAAACTAATTAAAGAATGAATTTACATATTTAACAAAATCTATTTGTATAACTTCGTTTTATTAAATTAACGTATTATACCTATAACTAAAAGTTATTACATAGAGAAGTTAAAAAGAACTTTGTGCATCTCCATATAATATGTTAGTATAATACAACTAGGTTATACAAACCATTTAAGCTAATAATACACACACGCACGCACGCATGCACGCACGCAGGCATGCACGCATGCACGCACGCACGCCCGGCCGCGCGCGCGCACGCACGCACGCACGCACGCACGCAAGCACGCAAGCATACACGCAAGCTCGCACGCACGCACGCACGCATGCACACACTCACGCACGCACGTACGTACGCACTCTTTAATTAGTGTTACGTAGATTGAGTCTTGGCGGATGAAATTTTTGATAATTTCGAAATATGTTAACTGTTTATAACTGAATAACCTATACGCTCTACTTGTTTAATATGTACGACTTTTTAAATAGAAAACTTGGTATATATTGTAAGCAGGCGTCAAGATCGTGTCATATATATATTATTTAATAAAACCTATACTTAAATCTGTATCAAATTTCGCTATATAATTATGCGATGCTTTTTCATCTACACTAATACTCAGTGACGACACGATATGGTGATCTAATAACAAATAAATATGCACTTTTATTTGAATCAAAATTCCATAGTAGTATGAGGGAATAACATAATTTTCTGCGTAAATAAACTCGTCAACCTATTAAATACAAATTTAGTTATATTAAGATGGAATATTTATGGACAATTTAAGAGCTTTGAAAAACGTAATAAACTCTTTTATTCAACTGAACTGTTTTAAATTGCAGCAATAGTTATATAACATGATGTCTTTAGATCGTCGCGTACTTTATTAACCTTTGATTTTTACCCTCAGTTACGATTCGCATTGGAACCGCGCAACAGTTTTTTTATTTTTGCATAGTAGACTTTGATGTTAATAAAATGCCAATAGCAACTGGAATGCTTACATATCGAGCGTCAACTTGACTGGCGTTATATTGAGCGTGCATAAAGCAAATTGCATCACTACTAAATTAACTCAAGTACATGTTACAAACTCAAATATTCTTCTTTATTAAAATAAATAAGTTCTCGGCGAGAATAGATGCAATTCAATTTCGATCAAATTCAAAGAAGAATTTCTTGTCAATTTATTGCATTTGATTGTTTGTAGAAATTTAGTTTGGAAGTGGTTCAGAGTTGTTGACCGTATGTGTATATTTTCTTTGTTTTCGAATAGTAGCAAAAGAGTGTCAAGAAGGGAGCGACAGTCTTGTTCCGCCTGCTATATTATATGAACGTCCATTTACTTACTTAACAATACTGATAAAGTCTACATTAACCTATACATAGGTCAGTGGAATAAGCTGACCGACATGCTCTTCATTCTTTTGTTTCTTTTGGTTTTAATTTTGCGTATATTTTTAAAAATTTTGTAATTAAAGCTTGTTGAGAAAATCAAATACATTAAATGAGTGTGTAGTTTAAATTTAGATGTTGGGATTAACCAAATTTATTGTAATAGCGCAAATTTTATACAGTGTAGTGAAGAAATCTTGTTTAGCGAGATGAATCATTTTATATCTAATAGGTAAGATTTATCGTATATAAATTCTTTAAAATAATTGCTATTATTCTAATATATGAATCTAATTTACAGCTGCGCAGATAACATTGTACTTATAGAAAACACATTTGAATTTCTAACCTTAGGGTTGTCGTCGATTTATTAGGTAGCAATATCAATTAATCCAGGAAATAACGTGTAAGAGCACGACTCTTTTATCTTGTTTTCTGTAATTGCGAGAAGCAATGTTTATTTATCTATTCCGACGAATGAAATTTAGTTGCTAATCTCCCATATCTAATCTACTCGACTTTAATATTAACTTTGACAAGTTTGCGAATTCTAAATTGTGGTTTTCCAAAATTTGAATGTTACTTTATTAATAACAGTTTTGGCCTTCAAATTATAAACAACACATTTTGTTTTCATTAATTTGCAGTTACACGAATTTATTTTATCTACTTGGATTACAGTAAATTTACTGTTATTTATAAAGGTCAATAATTAGGTGCCATCACCAGCTAAATTTCCTGATGATCAATTTGTCGGTTTGTTAATCACATAAATTAAATTGCAGCACCTCGCATCTCAATTAAGGATCCAGTGTTCCGTAATTTTATTGTCAATAACATTTAACTAGTCCCCTTTGATTGCGCAGCTAAATTCAAATTCTGTTAGCGAGAAGCATCTATCGACTCTAAAATCATCGGAAGCCGCTGTTGACATTTACTCTCAGCTATTCTGAGTACCTCAATCACATACAAGCGCAAAGTATAAATTACATTATTTTTTTAGCTACAATTCATGATGTAAAAATACTGCGATGAAATGTTATTAAAAGTTTATTATCTTTTCATTATATAATTTGTTACAAGCTTGGTGTCTTATTTATCTGTGTATTCAAGTTTCAGTTTACTACAGAGTATTAAGCTGGCCTGTTATGCGCTCACTTGTATAACAGACATAGCTTGCCCATATATTAAATATAAAAAGACAATTACCTTTTGAGAAGTATTACCGAGCTAGTCAGGGTGCCCAAACTATCTTTTTCCATTTTGCAGGATGTTTGCGGAAAGCGAAATCCATGCTATGTTTAATTTGAAATCCTTTGACATACATTTTTAGGGAATAAGAAATCCCCATCACAAATATAAATATTTTGGCAATATTGTGCCAATATTAAAAATTGGCAGATATGCTGTTGATGGAGCTTATACATATATGACGTGAGGTGGAAGACCAGAATGTTATCTCAAATCGCAACGTAGGGAACTGGTAAGAAAGTTTAGGAATAAACATGCTGAACTTTAAGGGGAACTTCATTCCAGAAGACTAACTGTGGATAGAGATGCTCTTCTATAAAGTGCTGAAGCAACTAACACGAGGGAATTGTCACAAGGGCTTGGGCCTTTACGATGGATAATAGGTCTCTATCGTCCCAAGTTTACGAGTTTATCGAAGAGAAGACATAGCAGAACACGTGCGTCTTTAATGAACTTCTTGCCAACCATTAGAATCTCAATTTTTTCCGAAAAATCTTTATAATCCGCATAGGTCAATTCAGTAGTCCGCAGATCCTGCAAAAAGATGTCAACGTTTCAAAATAAAGTTGATGCTTTGCGTATGGCGGAATTATGAGGTCTTGTTCATTTTGGGCTGGTATCTGAGGGTAGGGCGATAGGTGTTGAACTGTATTATGACCAAAATATCCCACATTGAAAAACGTAAATCACGTATTATTCTATCAGGACGCGCCAAACGAGATGCTATCTGAAGAGGTCCCGTAAATTAAAAGGTTATTTTATATTTAGGTCAACACCATACTCTGTACGCCAATTTGCCAATGTTGCGGAAATAAAAGTAGGCTGAGTTCTACGCCTTATTCGACGAAAATAGTATCATCTGGGGATATAAAACTTCGTTAACCAATAGTAACTAACCATCTAACATAATTTACATAGTTTTCATTTCTTATTTCGTTTAAGTAAAATTTCACAATGAAAAACGTAAAAGCTTCTACATTACCATAATGCTTTACCACTAAGGATGTTAATTTTGTTTCCTTCAGTACTATTATAATATTCTAATGTAAGTAGCCTATAATTTTAGCCTTGTTTTCTGCATAGCAGAAATCTGAAGAGTGATAACTCCTAGTATTCTTATTTTTCAATCAATGTTTGTACACATGATCAAAAAGAATAAAAATCAAGGCCTTGCTTCTTAAGAATATTAAAATGTAATAGATTTTTCAGTAGAATTTCTATACATTCTAACGTTCATATAGTACACAGTATAAACTAACAATATTAAAATTTATAAAAACGCTACTAAAGAAGTGCTATTAAATTTTATTGGCGGTTTATGCAGTCGTATAATATTTTACTATCTATCTGAAGTGTGATGTTAGAATAAATGAAAATATTCAAATTATCTATTGAAACAGTTCCGACGTTTTACAATAAAAATTACATTAGTCACTCAAAATTCAAATTTTATTATTGTAGCAATTAAACGTATAATGAAAAAATAAGTCATTTTAGATAATAACAAAACTAAAATTATAAACCATACTAATAAACAAAAACTGAATCCACAACGAAAATACCTAAAATGCCCTTATAAGGTAATTACAATTGTGTGCGTTTTTCAAAGACATACGCAAAAGTTTTATGAATAGAAAACGGTTTATAGAGGGGAACTACACTCTTAAAGTGTAGTAGCTTTTGCTAAAAAAATTGTTATATTAGAGGAGAAATGTAATACGTACAATTTCATGATATGAGGAACTTTTCTCATTGAAGGGGTATTTGCACGCTGCACTATTTAAGACGATCATTGATTGAACTACCGCTTTCGAATGGTGCTGGTAGATAGCGCCTAACAACTGCATTCGGATACAATCAGATACAATCAGAATAATATGCTTCCTATTCCTTTTCGCTACCCTAACAGCGTTGATAGTGATATTAAAATGAATCTTCTTAAAATAAAAGCTAGATTCACGGAAATGGGATTGCAATAAAGTTTAGGCCGTTATTGAGTATTGTGTAGTATGAATGCTTCCTTTAAATGCAACAGAGGTTGCAGTGAAATATCGGATTGCAATCACGAGTTATTCGCTGTGAGAATTTGTTTAGTCTAGATTTATTTGCAATCACATGTACCGCGAATTATTTAAGCAATCTTGGCGCGTTCTTTCTTAGAAATATATTCATTTGACAAAATTTTTAGTGAACACATTTATTTTTTGGCTTTATTCAATTCCAACAGCCTTCACTAAATTTTAAAACATGCTTCATAAGTTGTTGTTTTCTGTCAAATTCGTAATTGAAAATCATTTGCAGGATTTTTCATATCATCTGACAATGTGCTATATTATTTTTTGATAGCGAATGGTAAATCCGTCTTTAAAAGAGTCGATGTTCTAGCTTTATGTTCAAGGCTGTCATATAGATTGTCTAAAACTTTCGATATAATAAAAAATTTAGTGAAAAAATCTTTCGGCATACGATATTTAAGGTAGCTGAATTTTGTGTCACTTTTTTATGATTTGTTGTTTAGGTAAGTGATTTTCAAACCACTAGTATATTAAGGAACAAATTTGCGTTTCTACGTATTACTCAAATATTACCTTAACAACACATTACAAACTATTTATTTTTAAGCAAGTCGTCTAAATTATTGAATTCGATATATGAAAATATAAATGTAACTCATACCTCTCAATTATTACTTCTGTTATCTTTTTGACTCTAGAAATACTCTCTTAAAAAGTGAAGTAATAGTAATATTGTGATATAACCATAAAGACAGCTACTAATGTACGAATATGATGTAAATGTTGTAAACTATATACGAGAATACAAGTAGGCGCTAAATGCAGGTCACATACATTCTTTATCAATGACCATAAAAAATAATTAAAAAATATATATCTATTTGAACAACTATTTATCGAAACTGTCAGTGTACAACAATTTGTATTGTCAACGATCGTTTGAATAATAAATAACTGTTACTCCTAGTCTGGTTACACCATTCGAAGGCTTTTCAATAAATTAAGTAGTTTGTATATGGGAAATTTATTTCGCTCAATTTTGTATATGAATTCTAAAAATAACCCTTGGTGTTTTCCGCACTGAATTGAATTTTGCGGATATGTTTATCTTACCGCAATCAAAAGGCATTTAAAGTCATAGATAAATTGGCTTATTAAAAGGTAGTTGTATTCAATTTTATACTATAAATCCATATATATACTAAAATAAGGAAATTTGTGATAGTTAAATAAAAATTAAGAGAGTTAATTTTAAATCAAATACATTCTCGCATTCTCCAAAAGAAAATAAACCCCATTAACGTGCTTATGTACCGCATTCATGAAGTAATTAATATAATTACAGGGTTATTTCGTCAGAAATGACGGGCACTAATAATCACGCGTGCTTTAAGAGCACGATAGAAAGATCCAAAAGTTACAAATTGAAAACAGGGATAGATTCATTCATCTCTGGTGGTTTCCAGCATTGGAAGGCTATGTGGAAAATATAGAATTCTCGAACAAGCTTTATTTTTTAGCTCACGTGTTTTAGTTACGTCTTAATTTTCTAATTCCAATTTTCTAGAGGATGTGTACTAAAAAAATCTAAAGTAAAAATCAGTGTTGCAGTATTTTTCTATTAACTTCGTTTGAAGATAATTGGATCGCTCCAAAAAAACCGATTAATTAAAGAACCCATCCATTTTACACCAAGTTATGGTTGGATAGAACGCCGATTAGAGGTGGATAGGCTTCTCTGGAGATGTATTGTGACTATGTATTTCAATTTATTGGTTGTGGTTTATGTGCGGTGGAGCAACCAATTTGTTTTCGTTCATTTGGTTGTTTTAAGGCGAATCTACTAA
Organism: Phrixothrix hirtus; assembly: GCA_024586415.1. Lineage (NCBI taxonomy): Eukaryota > Metazoa > Arthropoda > Insecta > Coleoptera > Phengodidae > Phrixothrix > Phrixothrix hirtus. Next base: position 16,703 of record JAHWXV010458228.1, read on the forward strand.
AACGCTTTTTTATTGACAAATTTATCCACCTGTTACCAAAAGTTCCACCATATAAATGAATTGGTTGTTACTTAGTTGAAAATAAATTAAGTTTAGGGATATGATAAGCAGTGAATAACTTACAAAAACTTTTCCAACAAAAATAAGATATTGGCAAGCAGCATATCAGTGCTCGTAATTAACGTACTAAATGCTTCAGATTCACAAGAAGAATGAATTGAATCTTATAATTTAGAAGATTTACTAATATTTATACAAATTAATTCATCGCGTGCTTATCACACCGCTTTTATAAAATCGGTGGACAACTAGAGGATACCGTGTTGATGGCGTCATATAATTTCAACGCGACCACGCCAATCTGATGGGAACAAAAATTTTTGCTTATCTACAAATTTTCTATAACACAGTAATCGATTTACATTTCATGTATTATAATTCAATAACGTAAGCGACCATAACGATCTAGTAATTAAAACGTTTATAATAAATTTTTATAAATTATATTTTGCCTGAACTAAATATATTCAAACTATTTCATTATTTTTTTTTGTCAATACATGAAAAGTATAACTTGCACGGTTTGATTTCTGAAATCATTTCAAAACAACTCTGTATAATTAAAATATATATAACTACTAAAAATAAGTTTAAATTAAATATTTGTCTCAAACAATATTTATAATAAAGTATCATCAAAAATAATTACGAAATTGCAACACCGGCGTTAAAAGATTACCGTGGCCAAAAACGACGAAATCACAAGGCATCAGGACTTAATACAAAGAAAGACAAAATTATGACTACTTTTTATGTAAATGCTGAAATTAGAGTGACTAAATATGGTCGGTATCCATTTATTTCCCATTATGACGAAGTCTAAATCAACATTTGCAGAATTTTCGTATGCATCAAATTTATGTAATCATTGGTTTTTCTGTAGGCCAGCTCTATTAAATGGTACTCTAATTATCGGAGGCTTAATGCAGCCATTAACCTTCAAGGTAGTTTGAAAAACATTCACCGACAAAAGGGAAAAAGTAAATTATTTTCAATAAAGGTGCTTTTCTGCTTGTCGAATTTTAGGTAGAATAGCGATTCTACTTTATTGTTGCGACATTTATACAGGGTTGCTTTGAAATAGTTCCAGTAATTCTAACCATGTATTGTTTGCGTCCCATATATTGACAAAGAAATAATAAAAAAAATAAACAGCTTTAATTTAGGCATAATCGAATTTAGAAAATTCTTGTAAAACCTTTTAAGAACGTCTGATTTGCAATATTTATAGTCAGAAGTTTCATTTCAGTTTGTAACGAAATCACTTACTCATGTTACAGGTCATTCTAATTCAATGTAGTTGGACATTGCCGTGTATTAGTAAACATTTAGGATAATTGAAATTGATAAAAAAACTCAATTCTGTTATTTAATTAAATTTGGCTGTTTTAGTGGAAGTAAAATTTATCAAAAAATAGAAAAATCTTCGATATTAAAACTTATACCGCTTACAAGAGAAAATCCATCTTATTTTGCTTTTATTACTTCTGAACTAAAAGCGTTATTAAAAAAATAAAACTACATTTTTTCTTGGCAGGTAATAAAAATGTTTAGATTTTCTTAGTGGTTGTGCGCTTTTTTAAACTATTGAACAGTTTGTGTTGTTTGGGTGCGTACGCTTTTACAACAAGCAAATAGTGGCACTGGCAAAAAAATTAATATCTTCTAAATTGCTGCAGCTATTTCTAAAAAATTCATAGTGCTTATAAATTCAAAAAGCATTTCACATACGCACATGGTAGGTTACATACGGTATGTTAACGTGTTTTCACGCCAACACAAAATAACATTAAATCAGAATGAAATTTGTTTTTAATTTTCATTTAAATAAGAAAATTTCCTATCGTTCAATCTACCAGCTGTTAACAAAAGATAGAATGGGTTATAAGTATTCTAAGTTCAAGTGTTAAGCAGAAACAAAATTGGTTGTTGAAATTCAATATCTAAGTTACGTGTCACGCTAATAAATAAAAATTAATCGACCTTCAGGTTAACCACCCATTTATTAGTAAATAAACTGAGTGAAATTCGATATGTTGTTTTAATTTGTAATTCAGCACATACATGTGTAGTTTTCTTGAATGTCTTACAGATTAATTAAGTGACCAATGCTAGCAGTTTCTAAAATGTTTTCATTTGTAAAATTTTTAAAAAAGTGCTTAAAATGTAACTCTTCTAATACGTAGAGTTACTCATTTTGATTTCAACAACTGTTTCAAAACAACGTTGTATATAACTTTTTAGATTATGCGAACATTTTGGGGATTTTTACAAATTAAAATTATAAGATCAGAATTTCATACTTCATAATAAAAGCTATACTTAAGAACGACGCAAGATAACAGTGTTATAGGTTTACTCACTTGATCTTCAATAAGGTGCTCGTCATTCAACTTATAACAATTATGTATTGATCCATTCAACATGTTCAGTACTTGGGAAGTAAATTTTGATGAAGGTTACAGTGCAATGTACAAATAATGTAGTTATTTTAAAATCTGATATTCTCATAATAAATATTACAAGCACATGCTTTATAAACCTATAAATTGGATTTAAACGTTATGGATTACATTTTACTAAGAGGGTTAAATTACGGCGATAAACTAATAAATTTCATTATTTTAAGGAAGAGATCAATAGATGACTTTAATGAATGCAGCAGCTTACTATCACTTGTTTGTATTCAGTTTGATATTCACAACGGTTAGAAATTCTCTAAACTATGCTTATAGAACATAACATATAGTTGCTTATTAAATATAGTGGATGACCACTACAGCGTGAACTATCCGTCGGGAATTCCGCTTAATTGTTAAATTTAACCCAAGCTTAATCGGCGAAGTTTAATAAATATATCCAATTTTAAAGGTTTGAAAATGTCGTGTTTATTTAAGTACAATAATTAAGCGGCAGCGTTTTGGATAAGTATAGTTAAAGTTGTCTGTTGGGGAAGTCTATAATAATATAAATACTCATTAAAACGGTAATTAATACTCGTATCTTTGACACTATATTCAAGTGTATGTTGATTTAGGGTACCCTTTTTACACATTGATCTGTCAACATTACAACTATCTTTAACCATTTGTCATGGAATACTTAACATAAAGACGTAATTGTCAAATGCACGAATATTGGTATAAGTAACTCAGAGGAGTCCGCGTGGTTCAAACAACTCTATATACTTATAAGTTGCATACCTGTCAAAATTAATAAGGCCAACTGCTCAAGCAATCACAAGATGGAAGGAAATGCAATGTGTGAGATAATTGAGACTCCCTGGACATACGTGTTTTTCCCAAGACCAATAGGACTTCATAACGGAAAACTCCGCAATTGCAGTGTTATATCGTAATACAAATCTTCAATATCTAGTAGTTTTGACTTGATATGTATAGTTTGCAGTTTTGGTTTCACGTGTATAAAGATATAATTTACATCCGTTTCCTTTTACTAAGAAATAATAAGAAATGTTATATGTATATAACAAACTTAATGGAAAAACTTCGTGAAAATTAATATAAAAGGAAGTTAAATTGACACAATGTGCATTTAGTAAAATTAAAATTTCAATTGGGAAAGTCGAGAGTACTATTAACTCAACACGCAACTAACTACAAATGGACTAATAGAGTAACGTTGAATACTCTCAAACTCATTTGTTGGTTAGATCAATGAGAAATTCTCCGTCAATATCACTTATCCGATAATTAACATTTAAACATTTAGGTATAAATTCAAGAAATTAATCTAAAAACTCTTGTGTGAAACAACACACGGCTTTCTCTTACGTACATAAATATTCAAATATGTAAATGCCACAACTAATGAAAATATTATTTACATCTATTTTGGGAACGATAATTGTAATGGTTACCCATCATGCAAGTTAATGACATGCAAAACCCTGCTTAACTGCAGCGATTATCTCAGATAACTCACTTTAACGCATTTTTTCAGAAAAACCTCTAAGTTCACGTAATAGGACATTAAAGACATGAGAATTGTAACAAGTTTTAAAAAAATTGTTATAACCGTTTTCGAGAAAATCGCAAAAAAACTTAAAGATCGCAAGAATAAAGTGGAACTCCGGTCATTCGATTTTAACTAAATTCCTGACGTCTCATTTACGAAAGATAGAAAACTTAGATATAGTTTTTAATTTGCATATGATTTTTACTTCTCGAGATATGTTGTTCCAATTAATACGCCAAGTACTTCCGGTTACTCGATTTTCAAACATTTATGAAAGAAATTCTTTGGTTAATACAAAACTAAATTAAATAGCTAAAAAATATACTAAGGTTAAAGAAAATCGTTATAGCCGATTTCAAGAAAATCGTGATAATGAAGAATTCTGAAAATATCTAAAATTGACAAAAATAAAGTGGTACTTCCGGTTATTCGATTTTAACCAAATTCTTGATTTAGCACATTAAGGCAATTATGAACTCAAATGTAAATTTTCATTTAGCTACCACTTTTAGTTTCAAAGTTATTTTATTCAGACTTAACGGTGAAACTACTTCCGGTTACACGAGTTATGGAAATGCTTTTGAGAAACCGCCTAAATTATATAAAAGCGCATAAAACATATAAGTAATCTAGGAAATTTAAAAAAATCGTTATAGCCGATTTCGAACAAAATCTCAAAAATCAAAACATGACAAAAGTAAAATGGTACTTCCGGTTTTTGGATTTTAGTGAAATTGTTGCAGTTGCAGGCGTGGCTGGATACAAACAAATATAAAATTTTGTTTATTTACGACTTTTCGTTTTCGAGATCTCCTGTTCGCACGAGTACACACGCGCACGCGCCCGCGTACGTGCACGCGCTCGCGCCTCCGCCACGCCCACGACTGCGTCCGCGCCTGCACACATGCACGCCCACGCAAACACGCACACGCGCATGCCTGCGCACGCACACATATACACACCGACGGAAGTTGCATCAAATAGAACACTCTAATCCTCTGAAAATGCATTATCGTGTAGACGTAGTTCACTGGTTTCAGCGAAACTCATAGAATTAATGACAACGTATAGAATTTTTAATTGATTAAATAAATTCACAAAAAATTAATTGACACAAAAAATAATATAATTTTGTGTTTTAGAAATACACAAATATATCTGTTCCTAAACGATAAATATTACCAGAGTGTGTATATTTATTAAAGAAAATGAAGTAAATAACCAGTGCCGTATCGTAATTACCATTTTAAATAAAATCAAAAGCTTTACGTTAGAAATTAATTGAAAGTTATATTATGAAGATAACTTGCATTAAAATCTTAGGGCGAAATTTACCTTCTATTCGATGTATTTCGTTCGCATTAATGTATGCCATTTCATTTCAGAAGTTCTTTTAGTTTTCATTTTGAATGCTTTTCACTATGACTTTATTTCACTCCCACTTTTAAGATGATCCATATTAAAAACCGTTTTCCCGGTGATACAACTACTTATGATTTGTATGCATTAAAAGTTTCTTAATGTTGGAGGTAGACATCACCGTTCTTTGTTGTGACTGACTCAAAATTTTCTAAATGTGTTTTGTTGAAGACATACGAACGACACGTACAGCAATTTTTGAATGATTTCCCGAACTAATCACTAGAAGCTAATTCCAATAATTTATAAATAAGTCCGCGATGCAGAGTCAGTGATAGCCGATCTTTCGTTGTTGCAAATTCTTTACATAGATATATCACTGTGCTATAATATCTAATTGTTTAAGTTAAGAAATTTAGTCTTTATTTTTGTACGCTTTTAATACACAAAGTTCCTATAAAAGAATGACAGGTCTTAACCGTTTGAATGTTGTGCCCAGAAAGTAATCTACAGTCGAGAATGAGAAGTAGAAGTGCATTCTCAATTGAAAATAAGATTCTCTTGAATGGTAACATTCATATAAAATCTTGGAAGGCTCATCCTTTTTATGTTTTACTTCTTTTTCCTTTTTCAGTTAGCGAGGTGAAAAGTCTAATACTAAATGTCTTGTCAGCATAGACACGTTAGGGGCATATCCGAGAGGGATAGGGTGTGTAAACTTGCCTACGTTAGGTCAAGGTTTTGTATACATCTCTAATGCGTCATTTGGTGACGACCTTTGAGGGCGATCTCTAGGATATCCTACGCCTTCAGGTCTTTCCTGATGTTATCGTATTTTACGAACCATGGAGCACCTGTCATCAGTCTCAGTATTTTGTTCTGTTCCGTTCGGATTACTTCAATAGCTGCTATTGATGATTTACACGATAGCTCTTCGCCATAGGTGAGCATTAATATAATGACGACATCTATTAGTCGTTTGGTTAAAGTCAAAGACAAACTGCTGTGAGGTTCCAGTAAATTGTTGATTTTTTAGCAGGCTCTGGCAATCAAGCCCTTTATTCGTTTTGTGTGATTACAGATAGTCAATCCTCATTCAGGGTGACCTCCAAGTATGTTACTGTGCGTTGAGGAGTTCTTTTGCCGAAAACTCTGATTGACTGCGATATCTCCTTTGTCGAAAAGTTAATGATTTCTGTCTTGTCTTTGTTCATAGCGTCCTTTTTAAAGTATTAGTCAATAGTCTAAGGTAATTTACAGCGTCCTTATCGAACTGTCTGCCGCATTTCGCTTTGCTAGTATTGCGGTATCATCAGTATACTGAAATATTCTTGCCGGGTTTCTGGTTTTTATTGTTGGTACAGAGCGTCGGCGATGTATGCATCATAGAGCATGCCGGATAGTGATGACCTTTAAGGTAGACTGGTTGCTGCTATTGTTAGTTTCGATTTTTCGGCATCTGATTTAACTTGAAATTCTCTATTTTCTAAAAAGGACGTGATAATTTTGAACAAGTTGATCGAAGCATTTAATTTTTGTAATTTACGTGCGAGGGCGCTCCTCTATACTTTAACATCCGCCTTCTCTACGTCTAAGAAGGAGGAATATGTAAAGCGTCTGCATTTTTTGTTGCTTTCTATAGCATTGAAAAGCATCGCCGCTTTTGTACGGCAGTCAGTTTCTTTCTGCAGTCGAACCTCGATGCCAGAATTAGTTTGTCTTATTCCAGAAAACTTTGTAATTTTTCGTGTATAATCTTGTCTGAGAGTTTGGCTATGGTATGCCATTGAGTAGAATAATCGCTTTACAATTCTTCAGTATTTTGCGGTCCTTTTTTTCAGTACGGTAGCTACAATTGCATCTTCCGCGCCTATGGATAATACGAGGGTTGCCTTTTAAGTAGTTACAAAAACTAGGAAAGAAAACAAATTTTTTGGAACAAACTGTATTATTGTTTTTAAAAATATTCACCTTTAAGTTTTATACACTTTTTCATGCGTTCAAACCACTTCTCGAAGCATTTTTTCCACTCTGAAGTTGGTATCTCA
>JAHWXV010458284.1:0-11135 GCA_024586415.1 Phrixothrix hirtus
ATTCATCCATTTATAATTTCCTTTATACATGTACTAAGAGTTTTATAATTAAATTTTAAGTTCATTTAAAGCAAAAATAATTTATAGATTTAAATAAAAAATAATTAAGTATGTAATTAATGCACAAAAATCAATAAAATATTAATTTATTTTTATTTTAAGGATGATAATTGGAATGGTCACCCATTCAAGTTACTGACCAAACAAAACCTCGGTTAACTCTAGAGATTTTTCTCAATAACTCACTTCAACGAATTTTCTCAGAGAAACCAATTATTCATGTAATATAGCTTTACAGCCGTTTTCAAAAAAATTGCAAAAACCCTAAAATTCACAAAAATAAAGTGGCACTTCCGGTCATTCGATTTTAACGAAATTCTTACACAAGTGCTAAGGCGGTAATAAACATAAAATTTCGCTTTTGTATGACGTTTGGTTTTTGAGATATATTGAACATATACATACGCGCTCACCCACCCGCATGTGCACTCACACTCGCACGTAGGTACCCACACCCACACACACATGCACCCACATGCTCACGCAAATATGAGCGCCCTTGCACACACACACCCGCGCACGCTCCCACACGTACCCGCGTACGCTCCCACACACATGCACGCATGCACACACCCACATATGCCTGCCCGCCCGCACGCACCCACACACGCACGCACGTACCGACGAACGCTACCGCGCACACACACACACACGCACAGACCAATTTCTAAAAATACGTTTTTCGGATTCAGGGGACATGAAAACGTGTATTTCTGCTAAAAACTGAACATTGAAAAATATGTAAGAGAAAGTAATAACATACCGATCTTGGAAAATACAATTAACAACAGAACTGATTTTATTCAATTTTACCAATTCAATGCATTTACAATTACAAATAATACAAAATCATATTCTATAATCGTTACCATCTTATAAAACGTTTTCTTTTAAGAGGTAATTTACAAAAAATAACATAGAAAACAAAGCACATAAACATTATTTTTGCTGACTTAGCACAACCAATAAACAGATGAAGAAGAAATATAATACTTGAGTTCAACATTCTGTTTACTATTATTACATTTACGTTTTAGTAATGATTTATTTGTTTGTATTACCATAAACATAATGATTTACAGGGGTGGGCAAAAGTATGGAACATAGGAGATATTTTTAACACCATTGAAGTGATTTATATGAAATTTTGTAGATAAAGGTTTTAATATATGACAAATCCATTGGTGCTCATGTTAAGTTCATTTAACTTCTAGTTTAACCACAAATAATAGCAACATCACTATTTTAAATGAAACACCCTGTATATATTTTTGAATTTGGATAGAACCATTCTTTAAGAGTCCAGTGATATAGGGGTTGGTACCTTTATTTTTAGTAAATACCTAGATATTAAGTAAAATGCTTAAAAACATTTATTTACCACTCGATGTGATTAGCTATGAAAACAGAATAAAAATCTGGTGTGAGACAACACACGACTTTCTCTTATGCACATAGATATGCTAATAGTGTCCACAAATGATTAGATTATTGTCTACATTTATTTTGGAAACACTAATTGTAACGGTCACCCATCCAAGTTACTGGACAGGAGAAAGGCTGCTTAACTCTGGAAATTTTCTCTGATAAGTTACTTCAACGCATTTTTTCAGATAAACTGTTAAGTGTACGTAAAGGAGCATTAAATACATAATAACCGTAGCACATTTAAAAGTAAAAATTATAGCTGTTTTCAAGAAAATCGCAAAAAAACTTAAAAATTCCGGTTATTAGATTTTATTGAAATTGTTGCAGTCACGTGGGAGGCTGAATACAAACTCAAATATAAAATTTTGTTTATCTACTTTTCGTTTTCGAGATGTTTTGTTCACCACAGACACGCACACGCACACAGACAAACTAATTTTTAAAAACATGATTTTTAGACTCAGGGGACCTGAAAACGTGTATTTCCACTAAAATTTTGGACGGAAACAATACTTTCTCTATACTATATTTCATATAGCTAAGAGAAAGTAGTAACTGTGATGTTTGAAACTTTATTGTTATCAACACATAAAAACAAATTAATACAAAACAATTTTAAAATTAACAACAAAACACAATAGTCTTATACAAGGTGTTCAAAATTCCCCATTCTAGTTACTTCTTGATAGTAAACAAGTCGATTCACAAAACTTCCAGCTACATTTTTCAACATATGCAGAGATCTTCCAAATTATAAGGTAGTTAGTTACACACCCAAGATTTCATGTGACTTCAAAGAAAGATATCAAATGGAGTAAGTTGCAGGTCATTTGATAGAGCCTCTTATCCACTTATTTTGAAATAATTGGTTTAAGTACTGGCTCACACTATTACAGAAAGAAGGTGGAACCAATCTTGTATAAACCACATGTCTTCGGGGATTATTCCTCATTCTTCAAGAGATGTAATTTGGCTTCTTAAAAGTTCTAAATAAGTCAGACCAGTTAACATACCATTTATAAACAAAGGACCAATTATTCTGTTTCTGTAAATCCCAGCCCAAATATTTAATTTTTAGGGATGTAGTGTATATCTTCAACCCAGTGAGGATTTTCGGTCACTCAATATTGACAATTATGTTGATGAACTGTTCCATTTAGAAAAAAATAGTTTCACCCGAAAAAACTACATTAATGGCAAAATTTGGATTGGCATTACAAAGATCCAGAGTTTCAGAAAACTACAGATAATAATCTAAATCATCTTCTGCTAGTTCATGGATTAGTTAAACTTTATATGGATGGTATTTTATTTCTTTACTACTCGCCCTACTGACTTGCAACTAATACCGTGCATCCCTGCAAAGTCTGTAGTCGATGTTTTTGGAGTTTTATTAATTCTTACTTGTGGACATTCAGTTTTAGGGAAATTGCAAAAGTTGCCATTTGTGTTAAACCTCTTTAATGTTTTCGTAACAGATTATGATGCACATTATTAAACCGTGGGCTTACAAGCAAAAGGCATTAAATCAAAAATTTGTGAAAATATGATTTTGATTATACATAAATGAATTTTCATTCTTTATGTACCACAAGAATGCATTAAATATAATTCAATTATTTCAAGCATATTGACAATATACAGAAAGCATCGATACATTATGAGTAGGTGTAAATACAAGTAAAATACAGCATCCTATTTTTTGACTTAATGCCCTTCTCTTTTGGTTAATTGAACCGTTTTAAAACACAATCACAACTTCAACAATTTTCAGTATTTGTTTATGTACAGCATCTGCTGATTATTGACTTAGTTGTTTTCAGGTGACATCAAGTGGTAAATAAATGTTATTAAACATTTTACTTAATATTTCAGTATTTACTAAATATAATGGTACCAAACTCTATATCACTGAACTCTTCTATTTAATTCCAAAAATATATACAGGGGGTTTCACTTAAAATAACAAAATTGCCATCATTTCCAGTTAAACTGAAAGATAAATGAAATTAACATTAACACATCTTATATTAATACCTATGTGTACAAAATTTCATTTAAATCACTTCAGTGATGTTAAAAATATCTCATATGTGACATACTTTTGCCCACCCCTGTATAGGAATTTTATATTAATAAGTTTAGGGCCGATCTTTCCATCTCCGATTAAAGTTTGAATTTACTAACCGGTGGTTTAATTGTAATTTGCAGTTTAAAATTAAATCAGTCTTTCTATATACTTTTAACCGTTGGTTAGTTAAACGAATAAAATATTGACACTAGATAAGTTGGTAGTACCTCTAGAGGGATAGAAATACAAATTAATTATATTGAAAAAAATAGCTGTATCGTGTTTACAAGTGAGAAGCGTAATATATGCAGTAAATGTAACATTTATTTAATTTTAACAAATTTACATATATTCAGTGGGATAAAGTGATGTTATAAATAAAATGCAAATACTTTTAATTTTTATTACGAATAAACAATTTGAAATTGCATTTGCGAAATTTTACCATCAATTCTTAAAATTTTATTTAATATGCCCAGTTCTTGCTTCAATCGAAATGTATTTTATAGAATACTCATGTAATATACAAAATAAATCAATTAACTTATTTGGTATAAAACTATTTACTGTTATGAATAATTAATTCTACTAAAACTCTTGTTAGATTTCCATAAACATATCCTGTTTAAATTAACTTTGTTATATCAAATTTTTAAAAGTTGTTTAATTATTGCAAACTGATAAAAATAAACAGTTAAAAATGGAAAAATAAACCATCTTCATTTACATTTACTGAAATTATCGACACATTGATAAACAATGTATGGTCTTATATGATCTACTGTCTTCACTGTAGGAATATAACAAAAGTTACTTTGCATTATCCATTTTGCAGTTTTAAAAATTTCCAAGATAAAACACAAATATAAAATGAAATTATGTTTTATGTACTTATGTAGATTTATATTAAACAGTAATAGAAAACATGTTTGACATAAGTATTATCATGAAAATCGGTGACTTTCGCTTGCACTTTGAAATCGGTTAATGTTTATAGGGAACTCTTTCTATCCAGTAACTTATATGCTGGTTAAGTAAAATTTAACCTACGTTTAGCACTAATCACAGATGAAAATACTGAATATTACCAATTAAAATTAATCAATACTGTTTAAAATTTAACCAAAGGTGGAAAGATCAGCTCTTAGAATATTTTAAAGAAAAACTGAAATATTCAGAAAGAATGTTTATATTATTTTCTGGTATTCTACAAGTCCTCGAGAACCACCCCTTTGAAGAAGTATGCATTATTCTGTAATATCATGTGTAATGTTAATTTAATTAATGTCATTAATATTTTAACCACACATTTTATTTTTTATTAAAAGTAAATTATATTATATAAATTGTTTAAATAAGATATTTTATTAAATATTTTAAAAATAAAAATAAGTCTTAATGCAAACAGTTGTTTTTAAATTTACTCAATGGTCTAACATGTTTCCATGCAATTAGTTGTTAGTATAATTTTAGCTTCTTTCAATTTTTGCAGTAATTAGTAGAATTATTACATTTGTGAACCTAGCACCCTCACTACGAAAGATTGAATTCGAAACTATCGCATGATTAGGTGCTAATTAATTGCTATTTGTTGCCTTAGTCCTGAATGATTGCTTCTGCCGTATCATTAGAATTTAAATTTAAAAGTGAGGTGCTGTGGGATCATGTGACAGGCACACTTCTAAAAAGTACATAAAAATAAAAAATAAAAATATGCCAAAATCAATTTATTTAATTGCACTAAAATAAACTAAAATATTCAATGGTTATTAAAATACGTATTCAAAAAGTCAAAAATATGAGTACAAGAATAAAGTTAATAAAATCAGAATGCATCAAAAAAAAATTATCAGTCATTCTGGTACCGATATCCTAGATTAATAAAAAATATATTTGTTCCTCCAGTGTATTTGCCAAAATTAACAGCTATAAAGATATACCTTGCACATCTTATAGATATGCACTTAACTGAGCATATCTCGGTCAAATATTTGTTGCTGTAATGTTGTTTGTATATTGTTAACTTACATTCTGCACACTTTCTAACAGTGTATAAATGTGAATTTATTGCTTGTTTCTAATTGCAAAAAATAACAGCATCAAATTTTTACAGGAGATATACTCAGTTAACTGGATGCCTATAAGAATCATAAGGTGTATTTTCATAGCTGTTAATTTGGCAATTACAATTAAGTTTATACATGTTTTATTAATCTAAGAATAATTGGTACTAGAATGACATACAATTAATTTTTTTGTTACTTTCTGATTTTAGTAACTTCATTCTTCTATCCATATTTTCCCAACCGTTGAATATTCTAGGAGTTGGCTTATTGCATCTTAAAGCAATTACTTCTAGAATATTTGCATTTTAGATTAGGATCATTTATGTATTTTTTATAAGTGGGGCTGACGATACAGCAGAAGTAAAAAATTCAGGTCTAAGCAACAAATTAGCAATTAATTAGCACCTAATTATGCAAATTCAATCTTTCGTGGTCGAAGTGCTAAGTTCATGAATGTAGAATTATTGCAACATTGAAATAATTACATCACTTACCTCTAATAATGGAAATAAATCTTTATCTTCGTCTTTCAAAACATTCCATTTATGAATAAGAGGAGGCATAAGTAAATTAATATATTCTGGCTTATTTAAATGATGTCCTACAGAATCTGCTAAGGTTCCAATTGCATCATATAAAATAAGCAAATTTTTATGCTGATATTTTGAAAAGGCAAAGACAAGTGTTTCTAGAATAAAACCTAAATAAGGTACAAGTTCAGTGCATGCTTCTTCCTCCAATGTAGCAAAAGCTGAACATGCTGCTTCTTGAACCCTTTTATTTCCATCCAAAATTCTTTTTAATAATTCAGTCATTAATGGTTTTAAGTAAGCATCATGGGGTTGTGATACTACCCAATGACTGTAACGACTTAATGTCCAACATGTAATTGCTCGTACAAGAGCTTTTCTATCATTTAAACAATTGATTAAATATGGAATTAATTCTGGTAGATGATTCAACATTCCAGACATGCATCCTTCTGCTATTGCACCTAAAATAATATTTTTAATGAGTTAATGTTTACTTGAAAAATATTTACCTAAGGCTAAAATTCCAGATTCTTTAATATTCCAATCATTATGAAACAAAGTTTCTTTAAGTATTGGAACAAGGATTGGTAATAATTCTTCCCTAAATACATTTGCTAAAACGTCTAATGCTGCAGCACTACACTTCCGTAAATTCCAATCTGATAAACTACTATCATCATCTGCTTCACCAATATCTTCTTCGTCATCATCTCCTTGTTCCGAAGTCCCATTTTCCATAACAGTGCTACTAGTTGTATTTGAAGCAGTTTTCATGGTATGTGTTTTAGATTTATGAAAACGTGGTTTTATATCTTCTTCTTTATCAGGTACCGTTTCATCTTCTTCAACATCACCCTGTATAATACTTTTAAATCCATTTATAATCGTAAGATAAATTTAACTTACTTTTAATAATATAATATCAATGTCAGAATATTTCATCCCTCGAACCAATATAGGGACAAGTCTACTTAAGTGAGGTCCAAGTACATCTCTACAAATGTGTTGCTCTGCAAAAGAAAGCCAAAATTCACAAGCTTCAAGTGCAACGCCTTCGTCGGTATCTTGTGTGCGCACTAGCATATATTCAATGATGTTAAGCATATGAGGTATAAGTCTATCCATTCGTACTTCTAATAACATAACTAGTGCTTTACATACATTTTTACGAACTTCAGGATCTTCATCAGTTGCAACATGAAATAAATTCTAAAATATATTTGTTTATTATAACTATCATTTAAATAAACATAACATACCGTTAAAAAAGAATCTATGTGATACATTAAGGCTTGAGACCTTTGGATAATAAATTGATTAACACAACCGATAGCATATGAACGAATTTTTGAACTAGAATGACTGAAAAATTGTAAAAATTTTGGAATAAGAATATCTAAAGGTCGATTAGTCAAATCTGCATCTAATGCTTCTGCTGAATCTTCACATATCTTTTGCAAAGCTCCAAATGCACCTTCACAAGTATTATAATCTTGTGAATCTAACATACCACAAAGTGCTGGAAGTAATTCTGGCCATGTGATAAGTTCACTTTTACTCGCAATAGTTGTTATTAAAATTCCGATGGTAGCTCTGATTAGAGGAGATGGATCACCTACAGCTTGTAGACATTCATTTTTAATGAAATTTGATACAGTAGGTACCAAATTATTATAGTGAGTTTTAATATTATTTTTTAATATTAAACCACTAAGTGATCGTGTAGGTTCATCTTCTGTTATTAATTTAGTTAGGACAAACATAAGGTAGTTATTAAAATCAGGATATTTATTCAGCTGTTCCAATTTCTAGATAAGTTAAGGAAATAACAAATTTAGCAATAAAAGTATTTAACAAACAAGCTAAATAGATAAGGAACGGGCATCTCTTTTAAACCTGATAATTCATTAAATTCGAACAAATAACACACAAATTAACTTTTATTTTTATTCGAAAGATTAATCAATAAGACATTAACGTTTGAAAATGACTTGAGGCATTGGCCACTGCGGTGCCCTTGGGTCCCTTTTTCAAGCAATGGTGGCCATATGTCATGAATAACACAAACAATGTTGGCTTCCAAGAGATCAATTGTTGCTATTTCATTAGAATAAACAAATAACCAAATTGCAAAACCTGGGCAGCAAGTTGGCAGGTGTATTTCTCGACATCACCTTATCACCAAATCTTGATTGTAATAGATCGATAGTTTCGTTCGCCACATGGCATGTAACACCGTCCTATTGCATTCATATTAATTCTATCTATATTTTAAATGAAATAATTAATTAGCATGGTCCAATAAAATTCTTCATTGTCTGTGACTTAGCTTCAGCTTCATTTTTAACGAAAGGTCTGATGATGCTGCTCGATACCTTTATGAGATAATGTGGTTTTACAGTAGGGTGCTAATTAATATAATAGCCTGATCTTTACTAAGTTTAGGTGTACTGTAAATAAAATGCTAGATGGTATTTATATACACCCTTAAAAATTTACCTACTGTTGACAAACCCCAAATTATTTTTACAATGTACTCTGAAAATCCAATGTTATTTAAAGTAATTCGTGTAACTTACTTTATTTTAGAAAAGTGATTTAATCTTTTAGATGCATACCTGTTTACAAGTTTACAAGAATTCACAATAAATATTTTGTAGTTCACACAAAATGAATTTTATAATCAATAAAAAAGCAATTTTGCAAATTATTAATCAACATGAAAATTAAAAACTAAAAATTTATATTCTAAGCCCTAAGAGATAATTAAATAATTAGGTTTATTTCACGTTATACAAATATAATATTTTTGAGAAGAAATCGCATCTAGATAGATGAACGTTAGTTTAATTTATGGCAGGTCTTTACCCAAACACAAATAAAAGATTATTCAATTCAAGTTGGGATAACATACATATACCTTTTGTAAATAAACTTCTTGTTTACATATACGTTAGATAACCCATTGAACACTTTTATTTAAATTGTTTATAGATTTCAATAAAGCTTAATTTAGTTCACTGTGTTAATCTATTTTTAGAACATTAAACAGAAGTTAACCTGGTTTAGAATATCTTCTGTGTTGTTACCACTGCTGGGAGATAACATTGAAACCTTGACTTTGAAGTCAGTTCCTTCATACACTATTTGATGTTTGAATTGTATCTTGACT
Source organism: Phrixothrix hirtus (assembly GCA_024586415.1). Taxonomy (NCBI): domain Eukaryota; kingdom Metazoa; phylum Arthropoda; class Insecta; order Coleoptera; family Phengodidae; genus Phrixothrix; species Phrixothrix hirtus. Next base: position 9,331 of record JAHWXV010458284.1, read on the forward strand.
AGTTACAACCCAAATGCTGGCTCGAATTTTAATTAGATCTTTGGTGGACTAGCCATCTTCGAAAGGGATTTTAATAATTTGTCCTTAGGTGGATCTTGCTTCATTTGGAACTGGCCATTTAAATGAACAGTGAATGTTCCTTAACATACACTGACTTAGAGGTATGCTGCACATGCACTCATGTGACTCTTGGCACAAGGCAAACGAAAATTACTCTGTCGGGCTTACATCAACGTTGATGTTTCCCTGCATTTTCTTGCTTGCCAATGGTTTTTAAGCATTTTTTTTAGATATGAACAAATCGTATTTTGCCTATGCCCATTTAGTTACCTTTCTCGTAGCTGGAGTACTTGACCCTTTCCTTGTGGTTAATTGCAGTTTTTTTTCGAAAACTGCCCTCATAAACCTTTTTAAATGGTTATGGCTCCTGTTTAATGTGTTTATTGCTAGATGGGTGGCTATACTCTGATTTACAAGAGGGTTACCCTTAACTTTGAAGCTGCATATTTATAGCAGTTTGGAAAGGTTCTTATAATAAATTTTTATATTATAAGAATCCTTCGGTATATTTAAAATTATTTATTATTATAATTTTAAAACTGTTTAATTATTTTGGAAAGGTTTCTGTAATTATTTTAAATTACATAAGCCTTTCCATGTTCACAAAATTAATTGCTTATAATTAAAGTATAATTTTGTGAACAATGTCATCAATGTGTAAAGCACACCAAACAGTGCATTTTTCTGAATGTAGAATGCAGAATCTCATCTGTATTGATGTCAATCTATACCTGGAAACTGTTGATTAACATACCTATTTAGCTAAACATGAATCTCATTTCCAAACACAATTTTTGATAAAATAACGAGTCAGTTTGTAACTGCTCCAAAGCCCAATCAGCAAAAGAATGATGCAAGTAATGGTTTTGTGGTTTTAATTCCTGCACTAGCTGAGTCTTATATAAGTGTAGGCCAGATCTTTGTCCTTAATTTTCCACATAGTAGAGGTGCCATTGTTTTTTACATCGGAAATTAGATGAACTTAGAATGCATGGACTGGTGCTGTGTTGTGTTGCAGATCATCACTTATAATGAAGAGACTTCTACACTTAACAGCTTCTCCTACTTTGTAATAATAAACAAATGGATGAGTAGTGGTTTGTTACTTAACCCAGTGATAATTCTGGATTTCATCTTGTACTACAAACGTAAAATTTTCTAAGAAGTCTGCAACTACCAAACACTCTGACTGGCTTTTATTTGAAATATTGTCCCTGAATCTTTAACGCAAAATGTTTTTTTAATAATAATTATAAGTAAAAATATCAAAGAATTCATCTGCTTGATGGACTGCTGTAACCAATTCTGCAGTATCTGTACTAACCCATGGTTTAAAATTTATTCATCAGGCATGTGTCCATTTAGCTTGATATTATCTGCTGTGTAATGTCTCCACCTGGACAATCAGTGCACTTGTAAAACATACAGTCCTCATTATTCAGATTACAAACAAGAAGAATGAGTAAATCTTTAGTTGGTATTTAAGTTTGCACTGCCAATAATAAATATAATAAATAATATAATGAGAAATTGGGCGTATTCATATCTAATCTAATAAATTAAAAGGTCTTCGCCCAAATTTATATTTTATTTTAATAAATTTACAATTGTTTCGGTAATTTAACTTTTTTTAAAAAAGTAATAGCATCTTCAGAATGAACATAAAAATTAAAATTATTTCATGTTACAAATATAATACTATGATAAATATAAAATGAACAATAATGATGTAAAAATTAATGAGA
>JAHWXV010458374.1:0-10149 GCA_024586415.1 Phrixothrix hirtus
GACCGGAATGGCCTCATCACGAACGCAGACATGACGATCCCTTCAGGATGTAACTTCCTGGACCCATGGGGCGAACAATCGTAAATCTCGATCATCGGCCATAACTGAACACTAAAAGAAATAAAACAAGAATAGAATTTGAAACCCTAAGAAAATTAAATATTATAATCTTACCCTGAAATCGTCAGGCAACGACACCAAAACTACATGTGTCACAGCCACAATAGTATACGTACAAATGAAGCGTCGCGCAGTCTGGCGACCTCGGCCAGTGCGCGCTAAACAAAACAGCGTGCCACTGTAGGCGTGACCAACGCGACAGCGGTACTCAAACAATTTACAATAACTTGAAACAATAGGATTCTATTGTCTAAAATCACACAAACGGAACTCCAATAATTTATATTTGCCAACTAAATGCATTAAATCTATACGAATTTTACAGAAAATTCATAAGTGAATTTTAAACCGTTACATAGTATAATCATTAATCAAATAAAAAGTGAAGATCAAATAATACACACGTAAAAACACGGTTATTATTTATTTTTCCTATTGCCATATTTGCGCTGGCAACAGCACGAGCTCATCGATCTCGTCCCAGAAAATTCGCACTGATAATTGCAATCGAATATTTCTCTTCTACCTAGTGCAACCAATAGAAAACGCTATAAAAAAAATTCGAAAAATTAATCCAGCAAGCTTTAAAACAATTGATTCATAGACGTATCGGATAAACAATAATGCGTCAACTGGAAATTGATTACTTGGTATATATGGGAAATAGTTTACTAATACAAGGTGACCACGGGAAACAGGGCGTTTTGGTTGGGACTGTATTCGACAGTGGGAAGCGGATGTTACAACACCGCGCATTTGCATACGATAGTTTTATGAAAACCGGTGAGTCAGTGGCAGCAACCCAACGTCTTTTCCGGCGTCATTTCAATATTGAGCGACACGGTGCGATCCTCAACCGAAAAACTATTTTAAGGTGGAGGCGACAACTTGGGAAGAACAGAATCGTTGATGAAAGGAAAACCACCTGGGTCTGCTCGGACGGTAAGGACGCCAGAAAATATGGATAGGATAAGAGCAGCGCTGTAACAGAGTCCACGTTGATCTGCTTGTCGGCACTTGTTTGTTTTGCACATAAGACGTGAATCGTCCAGGAAAATTTTAAAAACACCCATTCAAAATCATGTTCGTGCAGCAATTAAATGAAGCGGACTATGAAAAGATTTTTCTGTTTGAAGAAAACAACAATGTCGTAATTTTCATGTCAGATGAGGCCCACTTTTATTTGAGCAGAACTGTCGGTACTGGGCAGAGACAAATCCGAGACGGCTCCACGAACGCCCTCTGCACTCACCACGAGTCACAGTATGGTGTGCGATGTCGCGCCGCTATGTCATTGGTCCTTATTTTTCGAGGATGGTAGGCGTAGCGACAGTGAAATCTGAACGGTACACTGAAATGATCAGAAACTTTTTCTTAAGAGAGTTACGTAGAAGGAGGAGGTTAAACACAAATGAAATTTGGTTCCAACAAGATGGTGCAACAGTCCATACTGCAAGAATATCTATGGACTTGCTTCGGCGTATCTTCATTTCCCGGTATGCAAATGTGCCTTGGCCTCCGCGTTATCCAGACCTCAGTATGTGTAATTTCTTCCTCTGGGGTTACTTAAAATCTCATGATTATGCGGACAAACCTCGCACATTAGAGGAACTTAAAGATGCGATTCGACGTGAGATCCAACTGATTGATCAGCAAACATTGGAAGGAGTGTGGGAGAACTACAAAGACAGAGTTGAAAAGTGCATCGATGAACAGGGTAAACATCTCACAGACATTATTTCCAAACATAACTTCAGTGGCATATATTTTACTACATTTTTATGTCAATTAAATAATTTTTTACTTCAACATTAACCGAGTATTATTTTTTTTTAAAACGCCCTATTCTTCGTGGTCACCTTGTATTTTCAATTTATATCTCGATATTAGTAATAGCAATTAGATATTCAAATTCACATATTTTAAACTTATTTTATATCCATGGAGAATGTGAAAAAATTATTAAAAAAACATGTGAATTGAATAAAATGTATCTTCATTTACCCCAATGAATAAAAGAAAATTTAGAAGATTACAGTTTATTTTGAAATGTATGATGGAGTAGCTGAAAATGTTGATATTGTGGTTTAAGTCTATTTCAATACTAATTCAAATGTTTCGATTCAATCAACTGAAGCAAATTTGGGCATGTCCCGTTCTTCTATTTAGAGGATATTAAACAAACACCGCTTGCATAATTTTAAATTTTTAACTACTCACGCCCTTTTCCCCCAAGATCTACTTCATAGGATAGATCTTTGTGAACTGCTAGTAATCAGGATCCAATAAAAAGTCATTTGGACAAACGAGTCAATATTTTCGAGCGATTTAAATTTTTAATCGCCGAAATTTACATTTTAGTACTATTTAGTTTTATTGTACTTTATTTTATAATTAACGATAGATGAGTTTTACGAAGAAAATTTGGATATTGAAAATTTTGAGAGAATACGTTGTATTTTTGGGACAATTCGCTCTTGAATAAATTAAGTACTTGCTAATGCCGGTTAGCATAGAAATCATCATACAATTGACAAATATATGTGAAAATAAGCGGATGAAACGATTTGACTGTGGATATTGCTGCAAGATTGCCTAACTTAATGTCTCTAAACTTTTATCTTTGGAGTCGCATTAAAAATGACCTACCCCCACCTCGATTAATTCAAGAGAGGAATTGCTGGAGGCAATCAGGGAAGCTTTTAATAATGCGGTTCCAAATAAAATTCACAATAGTGTTCATAAAAAAGTACTTAGGTTTTAAAAGTGAATGGATGACATATTGAACAATTCGACTGAAGGGTCTTGTAATGTTTCATAACTTTCTCTTTGTGTATGTAATTATCTGTTTTATTATCGATTTGAGGTATATACAGTGTGACCAGTGAGGTCCGCATCATGTGGGATTTTTTTTTATTAATAGCTTTATTCGAAATTTAACATTGGGATTAATTTTTGCTTCGATCGAGATGAAAAAGAACCAAAGAAACAGTAGTCACGTGATTCGCATTATCTGTCAAATTTTAATCTTTTTCCAAAAAAATTCCAAAAGTTGGGTTATTTCTCAAAATATCGAAAAAAGTTATTGAAAAAAATTTTTCTAAATGCAATTTATAAATACTCCTAAGGCACAAGATTTTGACATACGTTCGGGATTCCCTTTTTGGTACCAGGGCAAAAAAGAAGAAGATGTATCCTTTCTCTTTCACGTTTTATGGACCGACTAGGCCACTTTCCATTCAAACGGCGTTGTTAGCTCGCAAAATTGTAGATGGTGGGCTCAAGAAAATCCAAATTTTATAATAGAATGCAGAGACCAGTATTCCTTTAAAACAAATGTATGGTGCGGTGTTGTAAACGATCAAGTTGTTGGGCCTTATTGTTTTAGAGGTAATTTAAATTCTGCAAAATACCTATGCTTTCTTAACACCGATATCGTAGATGTTTTAGACAATATGCCTATTGAAGGAAGGCATAATTTGTGGTACCAGTGTGACGGTGCTCCCATCCATAATACAAGACAGGTTCAAGAAAGCCTATTGGAATTATTTAAGGGCAATGTAATTGAGCATAACTGGAGCAATACTGGCCGGCTAGGTCTCCGGTTTTAACCCCACTTGATTTTTTCTTATGGGATTATCTAAAACAAAAAGTTTACAAACAAAGACCTTTCCGTAATGTTGATCATTTGGAAACGGTGATCTGAAACTGTATTTTAGACATAAGGCCCCGGAGTATCAGAAACTCCATTAAATATATGTCAAGAAGAACAGTTATTTGTATTGAACGCAATAGAAGGCACACAAAAATGTAATTTAAAATTTTAAGTTTTCGAATTGTTTTTAATTTAATATTCAAATACCAAAAATAGTTTGTTATTAATTAAAAAGATGGAATTCTAAATGCGTTTAATTTTTATATTATGATTTTTTTATTAGAAAATTTGACTCTTTTCAATTAAACTATTTTCTTAATATTTATGTGTATTACTTTTACACAAACTACCATTCCAAAAATTAGATATTTTACGGAGTTACCTTATACAGGGTCAAAACCAAATAAACTTTACATCACATGTGACCAAATTTTAATAACTCAATTTGGATTTTGTAGAAAAGCACACATTTAATATGGCACTACTTTAAAGAAAATGTGTCTAGAATAAAGCAAAAATAATAAGTTTTATATAGGTTACGTCGAGTCTTATTTTGCAACAGTAGTGCAATTTACAAAAAATGGGCAAACAATGAAAATTATCTTATGTAGCTGAAATTTTGCGTATGGGCTAAAAATTGCATTCAAAAAAACTTTTTCTAATAACTTTTTTCGATATTTTGAGAAATAATCCTTTTTGGAATTTCTTTGGAAAAAAAATAAAATTTGACAGATAATGCGAATCACGTAACTACTATTTTTTTAGTTATTTTTCATCTCGATCGAAGCAAAAATTAAGCCAAAGTCAAATTTCGAATAAAGCTATCAATAAAAAAAAATCCCATATGATGCGAACTTCACTGGTCACACTGTATAAGTTTGTAACAAAAACAAATCACTCGTAGAAAATTTTATAAATAGTACTACTTTCAATTACTGGTTTCGTAAATATATCTACCTTATTTCGCATTAACGATGTTTCCTTCTCTTATTAGACTGCTCTATTAATTTTTGAAATATGTTTAGTTACAATCACAAAAAGGAGAATAACTCAAAAATAGTACATTGTATACATGAATACCATACACCATCAGTTTAGGAGTTTAATTCTCTATTTACTGGTCTAAATAACCCATTCTATTAAAGAAGTTTCGGCTGTTAATATGCAATTGCGAAATATTATTAATTACAGTCTTTATCGTTCAGAATTTGGGAAATATTTAAAAATGAGTTTTAATGTTTTGTCTTCTTCGTAAAAATTTCAATAGATAATCGTTATCTTTTATTATGCATTTTCGCAACGCCTTTTGTGTCAAACTTTTTGAATGAAAATTAAAACAATAAGTTTAAACGTATTATACCTTTCATAAAATATATCTTAGCTTTTATACAAAAACTAAAAATAAATCAAAAATAGAGTATTTCATATAAAATAAGAAAGTTGATAGCTGCCTCCAGTATTTCCAGAAGTGTTACCATTCTGAAAAAAAATTTTTTTAATAGAACACTTCCTCCTATAGCTGCAACGGAAATTTGAAATTAAGCTGTTTAGCTTCTTATATACTTCGTATAGCCAGTTCAGGGCTACATGTGGAACATCCTGTAGATATCGTGCAAGCTAAAAACAGTCACGTTAACTTTGAAATTGTGCTCTATATTGGCAGATCTGGTTTTTACACTTGACTAGAACTTAAAATTTAGACGATTTATATGTGTGTCAAAAGAATTAGTAGTGGCATTGATTTTATATATACGAGGGCTATCCAGAAAGTCGATTACGTTTGTTGTAAAAAAACTCAGTACAAGAAAAAAATTTATTATAAACATTTGAAAGCGGCACTGAAATACTACTTTTCAACGTGGGCACCATACAAATTTAGGCACTTATCATACCGGTAAACAAGCTTTGAAATTCCATTGTCATAAAATTCTGCCGCCTGAGATTTCAACCAATAGTTACGCCCTCCTTCAGTTCCTCATCGTCATCAAAGCGCTGCGTTGCGAGCCATGACTTCATCTTTGAAGTCGTTAGGTGCAAAGTCCGGGCTGTATGGTGGATGAGAAAAAACCTCCCACTGGAAATCTTCAATGACTTGTCGGGTGTCGGGCATTATCGTGAAAAACTGATTTTTTGAACTCTACTCTTGTTCTGAATCGTTCTTCTTAAATTTTGCAAAGTTTGGCAATACCTCTCAGAGTTTATTGTTGTTGCACGTTCAAGGAAATCAATAAGAAGCCCGCCTTTTCTGTCCTAAAAAACGGTTGCCATAATTTTCTTGCAGACAAGGTTTGCATACATTTTCTCGGTTTTTTTGGGGAATTTGTGTACCCCCACTCCATAGACTGCAATTTGGTTTCACAGTTTACATGTTTGATCCACGTCTCGTCTCCCGTTACGATTCGATCCAGTAATGAGTCGGCATTTTTGTCGTAAGAGTCCAGAAATGTTAATGATACTGCCATACGCTGATTCTTGTGATTTTCCGTCAGAAATTTTGGGACCCATCTTGCACAAAATTTGTTGTATCCCAGTTTTTGAGAAACAATTTCATGCAATAAACTGAGGGAATGCTGTGTTATTGTGAATCGGCGGTTTTCTCGAACCTTTTCATCGACTTTTGCGACAATTTCATCGTACACAACGCTTGGTCGTCCACTTCGCTTTTCGTCGTGTATATTAGTTCGGTCATTTTTAAACCTAATGCACCATTGACGCACTCCACTTTCAGTCATAACGTTGTTCCCGTACAGCTCACACAGTTGTCGATAAATTTCAATAGGTTTAAATTTTTTCCCTAACAAAAACCTTATTACAGATCACACTTTACAACTCGCGGGATTTTCAATTGCGGCACACATTTCAAACTGTTACTGTGAATTAACGGGGAACGACACAAACCTCGCGCTAACACGGCTGGATGCTGATTGAGTCAAGAAATGCGCAGACTCCAAGACGAGCGTGGTGCGCACGCTCAAAGCGGCTATAGACGAAAATGTAATCAACTTTCTGGATAGCCCTCGTATTTAAAATCAATGGTAGTGTCTACTGCAACTTAACTATCAATTTTTCGATCACTTCTTATTAGGCGAATTAAATTCGATATTTCAAAATAGACTCGAACAGTCTTGGTTTCTGTTAAAACTTTGAAATGATCCGCAATTATCAATGTTTCAAATAACTTACCTAGAATTTGTGTGCTATTCTAATCAATTAAAACTTTTATGTAGCTTTCAAAGTAAATAGTGTAGAAATGTTTACTTTTGTTATTTGTTAAATTCTTTTCCTTACGCCTAGGTTTTGGTTAAATTCTGTTATGTTGAAATATGTACAAGCGTTCATATTATTGTGATTTTGTTGTGATAAATATAACTGTTTGAACAAATTAATTCAGTTTATACAATATTTATCTAAGTAATTTCTTTTAGATTGCATTTATTAAAATGTAATTTGGAATAAAATTCGTAATGTATTTCTTTTGATTTTTTTGAGAACTGGGCAGATTAATTATTTTAATAAACTTTTAAATAAAACATAATTTAAACATTTAATAATTGTATTTTAATGGAGTTTTTATGTTTAGCATAAAATATTACATTAGCATATACCCCTCTTTAAAATTAATTCATGTATTTTGAATAATTGCCGAGTTTAGACAAATAAAAGGTACATACAAATTGCTCGCCTTTAATTTCTGCCGTGTGACGTAATAGCATCCGTCGCTACTTATGCAGTTGCATGCATTGATCATATGATACATGTAATTATAATGGTAATGAGTTATTCTAAAGGCATTTGGCACAGAAATGATTACTGCAAAATTGCAAACATATGAAAAATAAGCTATACAAGGTGCCTTTTTAAAAAGCTGCAATCGGCCATAGCTCTAAATCAAAATAAGGCATGAAAAACATTCAAAACCGCGTGCAGGGTACCGAGGGGGAACAACAATGACGAAGCTAGCTGCCTCAGCTTTAAAATTTTAAATGGCAACTCTCGTAAGTGATACATCATTAAAAATCTCTTGAAAAATGCTTTTCAGTGATACCATACAATAGCACACTTGGATCAGTAATTAGAAAGTTATTCGATAAAAACTCATTGTGATGTCACAGTGTAAGTAGTTGGAAAATATGGTTGATGAATGCATTAGTCGTGTAACTTAATAACAACTTAAGTAGTAAGCACATGCCTAAAATTTTTTACTTGTGCATGTTGCAAACAGCGATTAGGTTTGTAATTTTGAATGTATGACGCATGAAAGGAATGTGAAAGTAACCGATGACATATGTTTTCCAAAATAAATAGTGTGTCAGTCAGAGAGTGATTTTTATTGTGTAATAGTCATTTGGCCTTAGCATAAGAAAGTTAAAATTTTATTTGTATTTGTGGGGTGTTATCCTACTGTTTACAATGGTTTATATTTTGGCTGAAGAAGTAGAAATCGTCTTAATTTATGGAGAAGAAGGTCGAAGTGTATACAGAACAACAGTTGCCTTTAATGCACGACGCGGAGAAAAAAGGTGAGTCATACCTATGTCCAAAAATTAATTGCCAATTTGAAGATACGGGAACGGTTTCGAACAAGAAAAGAGCAGAATCAAGGATGTTGGACAAAAATGCCGAGGTGAAGTATTAGGGCAGTTTGCTATGAATCCGAGAATGTCTATTCGCAAAGTTGCACCCGTAACAGGAATTTCCGGTGATTCAGTAGGGAAAATGGTCAAACGCAATAAATTTCAGCCCTACATTACAATCGGCGGATACAGTCTTGCAAACAAATGACCGAAATAATTCATCAAACGCCAGAATTTGTTTAAAATATTTGTTTTAATGACGAATGCTCATTTTTTTAAACATTGTGTGAATAAGCACAACTGCCGCTATTGGTCAGACGAGAATCCCGATATCTTGCGGGAGGGACATCCAAACATCCACAAAAACATAATATTTTGGCGTGCATCCCCGGGGACAAGGTCATTGAACCCTTATTTATCGATGGAAACTTAAATTCAGACACCAACCTCCAGCTATTAGAAATTACCATCGAGGAACTAGAATCGCAGCATGACGGAAACGGATATTTAAATCTAAACAAAGATCTAAACCACGTTCAACAAGATGGAGCAGCCCCTCATTATGCACGAACAGTTAGAGAATTTCCAAACGAGTGGTTTCTGGACCAGTAGATAGGGAAAAGAGGTGCCATCGAGTGGCGAGCCATATCTCCTGACTTGACACCTTTGGATTTCTTTCCTTGAGTCTACGGCAAACCGGTTGTCTATAGAACTTCACCTGAGTCGATTTCTGCCGCTATTGGTCGGACGAGTATCCCGATATCTTACGGGAGGGACATCCAAACATCTACAGAAACTTAATATTTGGGCGTGCATTCCCGGCGACAAGGTCATTGGACCCTTATTTATCGATGGAAACTTAAATTCAGACACCAACCTCCAGCTATTCGAAATCACCATCGTGTAACTAGGATCGCAGCAAGAAGGAAAGGGAAATTTAAATCTAAACAAAGATATGAACCACTTCCAACAAGATTAAACAGCCCCTCACTATGCACGAACAGTTAGAGAATTTCCAAACGAGTGGTTTCTGGACCAGTAGATACAGAGGAGAGGTGCCATCGAATAGCGAGTCACATCTCCTGACTTAACACCTTTGGATTTCTTTCCTTGAGTCTACGTCAAATCGGTTGTCTATAAAACTTCACCTGAGTCGATTTCTGCCGCTATTGGTCAGACGAGTATCCCGATATCTTGCGGTAGGGACATCCAAACATCCACAGAAACTTAATATTTGGGCGTGCATCCCCGGGGACAAGGTCATTGGACCCTTATATATCGATGGAAACCTAAATTCAGACACAAACCTCCAGCTATTAGAAATCACTATCGAGGAGCTAGAATCGCAGCAAGACGGAATAGGACATTTAAATCTAAACAAAGATCTGAAGCACTTCAACAAGATGGAGCAGTCCCTCATTATACACGAACAGTTAGAGAATTTGCAAATGAGTGGTTTATAGACCAGTAGATAGGGAGAAGAGGTGGCATCGAGTGTCGTGCTGGATCTCCCGACTTGACACCTTTGGATTTCTTTCCTTGGGTTTAAGTGAAATCGGTTGCCTATAAAACTTCATCTGAGTCGATTTCTGCCACTATTGGTCGGTCGAGTATTACGATATGTTACGGGAGGGACATCCAAACATCTCCAGAAACATAATATTTGGGCGTGTATTCCCCGGGACAAGGTCATTGGACCATTATTTATCGATGGAAACCTAAATTCAGACACCAACCTCCAGCTATTAGAAATCACTATCGAGGAACTAGGATCGCAGCAAGACGGAAAGGGACATTTAA